>AJMS01010175.1:0-14595 GCA_000263175.2 Phaeosphaeriaceae sp. UM 1110
TCCCATCTACCGCGCTACATGACAACACAATTCTACGAATCCTCGCTGCAGATCTACCACCTCTCCAAAGTCATTTCAGTCCACTCCCACAACTTCCTCCCCAGCTCCGCATCCTTACTCAACTCGCTCCCCTGTCCCAGCACACCCACTGGCTCATAGTACCTCCCGCTCTCAACCTCCGCCGCCGTGGCCGCCCAAAGCCCATTCTTAGCCCCTTCCTCGACACTCACGCCCACCTTTGGCGCAATCTCTTTCGCAATATAAGCCATCTCCGGTCCGCCGCCTTCAACACCCTTGGCGAAGAGCTCAGTCATCACATCTTCAGGATGTATCGAGACGGATGTCAACTCCGGAAAGTGGCGGGCGACTTCACGAGCGTACACGACGTTCGCGAGCTTGGATTGCGTATAGCGCGAAGGGGAGATGATGTCCGCTTGCGACGTGTTCAGCGTGTCGAATGCGATACCGCCTTCGGGTAAAGCGTTCTTGTGGCCCCGGGAGGCGGTCCAGATGACGCGAGGTGGGGAGGAGGGATTGGAGTCGGGGTTGCGTTTGAGAAGGGGATGGAGGAGTTTGAAGAGATATGCGTGCCCGAGGTGGTTGGTGCCAAAGGTGATTTCGATGCTTTGGGGGGTCAATGAGGGTGGGCCGCCCATCTACATTGACGTCAGACGAGTGAGGGGGATGGAGTGGGAGGGCAAGGAGAGAAAAGGGGGTTGGGGGGAATGTGACACGTACTATTCCGGCATTGAGGAATAAGACGTCAATAATACCGTCGTCCCCGAGTATGGATTTGACCTCCCCAGCAGCATTCTTGACACTATCTAGATCCCCCAAATCCACAGCGACAAAGCGCACTTGCACCTCCGTAGCCCCGAATGCTTCTTTCCGAACGTCCTGGATAACACCCCTCTCCACCCTCCCCATCACAATCACCATCCCAGCCCCACGTTTTGCTAGCTCAATGGCCGTCTGCTTCCCGATTCCGGAAGTACCGCCCGTGATGAGGAACGTCTTGCCAGATTGAGAGGGGATGGTGGAGGGGTCGAAGGCGTGCGGGGAGGAGGGGCGCATGTCGGATGCGGAGGGGAGGGAGGATGAGATTGTAGATGGGGCGGGTTGCGTGGACATTTTGGGGTAGGGAAGGGATGTGAGACAGGTCTAGGGTTGAAGATAGGTTGGTTGAAGGAATTGAAGGAGATGTTTTTGGTCGTTTGATAGCTTTTTTGCTGGGGTGAGGAAGTAGAGACGAGGAGTGTTTGCTTTGGCTTCTTGGTTTTCGTTTGAAAGCTGAATGGGCTTGCTTTATATATTTTTCTTTAGATATTGCATTTTGTCCGTGGAACGTTTCGGCATGATTACATCCATCGTTCTTTAGTCCTCATACATAGTCCATTGACATGGTGATGTTTCCGAGCACATCCAGTCCAGCGTCGTGTTTGGCGAGCCGACGAATCATATTTATCGCTTTCTGAGGCAGTTGTACACTAGTGATTGTGGAGTCTGACAAGGCTGTAGAACGAATCGGATCCGAGCTCGCCAATTATTGTGCTTTGTTGATCTGTGGGTTCATACTTCAGGAGAGCCACATCGGGAAATGGTCAGCCAACGATATGTTGGACGCATTCTGTGCTGGATCGAAAGTGAATTGATCGATTTACACGTTGTACCAGGCTCGTACCATCCCTTGCTTGTTAGGCCCAGCCTTGGGTAACATGAGCATAAGCGCGTCCAGGAAGAAATATATCGCCAAAGAAGTCCTGATCAACTGACAATTTAAAGTCTTGAAGCATGCTAGAAACTAGATCTGAACTACTCTGCGAACGCAAAGCGATAAGGAGCTGCAAAATCCAAGCTTTAGAATTGACGCGTGGAGCTGATGCCAGATCAAATCATTTCCGAGCTGGTAAATGAGCGCAGACTGGCTTTGAGGGTCGATAGGCGATGGCAAAGCGTGAATGAGTAAAGATTAAATCTAAAACGGTATCAAGCAGCGAGCTATATCGCCCGCTCACTGTAGGTGTGGGTATTTTTCAAGTCTCGCTTGTTCAAGCTTCTGCTTGTGGGACCAATACATGTCCAGCATTCTGGTATGTTAGCTTTGGTTCTGACAATCCAGGAGATTTCGACGATGGCGTGCATCTTTCACGAACTATTTCATGACTGACCCGATGTGGCAAAGCAAGTTAGTTCTTTGCTGTTATCTTCTTTGTTGAAGTGTATGAGACCGCGACACACTATGATCCAGACCATAGAATCCCTACTACCGGAAATACTTGAGAGGCTAGATCGGTGTCATCAATGGTGTGAAGTATAACACCTATAGAAGTATCAATCATCGAGGTAAGTCTTGGACAGTCTTGCCGCACTCTAGAGTAGAGCGCGTCTGTCCGTTGGCTTTTCTTTAGCAGGTCGAGATACTTATGAGAAGGGCGGGGTAATGTCTTGCAGCGTAGGTACAAGCAAGCTCATGAGGGCATAAATAGCTCACAATCAAGCCTGCCAACTCGACGCTATCGCAGCAAATATATTGCTTTCTTCGCGAACGGCTCGACTTCGGAATTGGGGAGGAGCGGAGAAATACTCGAATGTAGAAGCATGATTGGACAACCACTTCACATAAGCCTTCAACGTTGGGTCGTCCCGTCTTATGTTTCGGAAAATATTCCTCCATAATAAGCGCTTGGCTAACCTCTTTCATATCGCTAGAAAATCCGGGGTCATCAGATCAACGACTTTAGACATGTGCTGGCAACGATCTCCTCTCCAATTGCCTTTATTTTGCCGATTAACCATACAAAACACCAGAACCGAGCTACATCCCCCGGATGACCTGCTTGAAGTAGCAGCGGTACCGCCACCGTGTAAATCCATATTGCTTGTCGTGCAGGCGATTCAATATCCATCTAAACTTGAATTGTATCTAGATGCGCGTCACTCAAGTCTTGTTGGTATTGCTGCATTTCTACACCAATGGAGCATGCTACTGGGAGCAGGTGGAGATGGAATAGGGAAACAGGACGAAGTCAATGCTCGAGGATTACTGATAAACTTCGTATTCTGGTAGCATTCTTTGGGAAAGCCTAGTGCATTTGAGGCAGGGGATCCGCTGTAGATCTCGCCTCTACTGTCGAGAATAACCCCAGACTCTCCCAATGCCTAGATCCGCGTGATCCATAGGGAATGCTAGTTGTGCTACATGAACTACATACTGCTGGTCGGGTGAGAGATATATAAAGGCAACAAGAAACCGCCTGTAAATTGATCGTTCACACCAAGCCCAACCACTCGACATCCCCAACCATGAAGAACCTGGCCTCTTCTCTCTTCGTAGCTTCGGCTGTCCAGAGCGTCGCGCTCGCAGCTCCAGCAGAAGCTTTCGACAAGCGACTAGAAAACGGCCTCGGCCGTACTCCAGCACTTGGATACAACAACTGGGTACATCTCCTTCACATCTTCTCACCTCCACAACACTGATAGGAAACCTCAAGAACAATGGCGGCTGCACCCACGCCACCGCCGCCTCTGCCCTCGACGTGGCCGACCGCCTCGTCTCCCTCGGTCTCAAAGACGCAGGCTACACCTACCTCAACATTGACGACTGCTGGTCCAGCAAGCAGCGCAACAGCTCCGGCCACCTCGTCCCCGACCCCCAAAAATGGCCCCAGGGAATCAAAGCCGCCATCGACACGATCCACTCCAAAGGCCTCAAATTCGGTCTCTACGGCGACGCAGGAACCATGACGTGTGCAGGCTGGCCCGGCTCCCAAGGCCACGAGGAGCAAGACGCAAAGACGATTGCGGAGTGGGGCGTCGATTATTGGAAACATGATGCGTGCTACACGCCGTGTGCGACGGGCGGAGTGCCGCAGACGTGTTGGACGCCTCAGTCCCCTACCCAGGGATACTACTCCAAGATGCGAGATGCGCTTGCTAAATCTGGACGTCCGATCTTGTTCTCCATGTGCCAGTGGGGACGAGACAGCGTGTGGACTTGGGGCAAGGACTACGGCAACTCGTGGCGCATGAGCGGCGATATTGCAAATAGCTGGAACTCGTTGGCGAGTATCGCGAACACGGCGGCGGGTATTGCGCAGTATGCTGCGCCTGGCGGCTTCAATGATTTGGATATGTTGCAGGTCGGCAATGGGGCGTTGAACGAGAATGAGGAGCGCGCGCATGTGGGAATCTGGATGATTGCGAAGAGCCCGATTCTCATCGGCACAGATCTGAGTAAGCTGAAGCAGAGCACTTTGGCGATTCTAAAGAACAAGGTAGATGGATTTTTTTTTCATCCTTCTTCTTACCTTACTACAAGCTTTTCCGAGCTTTAGCTGACACTGAGGTAGGCTCTCATCGCTATCAACCAAGACAAGCTCGGAAAAGCTGCGTCTTACTTCCGTCCGGCTGGAAAGCCAGCGCCAGTCAGTGGCAAGCTGTACCCGTACTGGGCTGGTCCACTCAGCGACGGTGTCGTCGTTGGTCTTGTGGCTGCTGATGGAGCGGCAACATTGTCTTTCAACTTCTCAGATGTTCCCGGACTCGGCTCTGGAAACTGGAAGTGGACTGAGGTCTTCACGGGCACATCTGGTTCCGGAACGTCTATCTCGGCACAGTTGGGATCGCACGATATGCGGGTGTACAAGATCACCAAGGCTTAGGTGGGTGATCGAGGTGGGTGTCCAGGGCTTGGATATGTAGATCAAGCAGTTCCAAAACTAAGAAGCAGAACTGTCGAATTTCAGTATGCTCCAACACTTGCCGAACTGTGGATTTATCTGGTGCTTCCTAATGGTGAGTTCAGTCATCACAGGCTCTCAAGGTACGCGCCTACTGAATCGGACGCATCGTCGGTATCGACAGTCATTTGCTGCACATTACGGTCATCATTCATGTAGCTATCACGCGTACATACTTCTATATTGGCCGTGGGCAACACTGCGCGTAGAGAGATCAGACTGTGCACTTTGCAACGCCGCTGACCTTCGGGTCGCTCTCGCTCGTGGCAGTGAGCGTAATGGTAGCACCCTTCGTGCCATAAGACGTGCCATTTGTGGCGCTGCCGAATGCCACCTTGACCATCGTGCTGTCTCCAGATTTCGCAAATGCCAGAGCGTTAGGTAGGCCGACCTTCCAGCTGTCGCTATCGCTCTCAACAGAGAGACGGTAGATGTCAGACCCCAGATACGCGGACAGATCTTGAGGGTGTGCACCGGTGCTGTTCGAGGCGCCGGTGCCAGTGTTCTTAAGATCGAACGTGCAGTATGAGCCATCGGCCGTGCCGTCACTGAGCTCAACACCAGCACCAGAAGAGGTGCCGTTGGTGGACTTCACTCCCACAGTGTACTTGAGGACGCCACCATCGCGCCTCTTGCTGAAGACGTAGAAATGTAGACCATTGGCGAGATCCTCATGCTCATACTCGCTGCCACTGTTAGTTCCTGCATGGAACAAAGCATCGACCAGCTGTCTGTAATCGCCGATAGACCAATAACGAGCAGTGCCGTTAGGGTAGTAGAAGTCAACAACATGTGTGTCTTCCGGGTTAGCGTCAATGACCCATTGGAAAGGTTGCGAACGATCGCTGTTCTTGGTCTTCGAGATCATGACACCTGAGTCTGGACAAAATGAATCGGCTCCCATGCGATCCACAACTTCCATGTTGTAGTTGTTGTAGCTCCCACCATCGCAGAATGGGTCAAGGGAGATATTGCAACGAGGCTGGAGGTCACCACCTGCGCCGAAGGAGATGTTGAAACCCATCAGTCCACCAGAGGGATCGACAGAGCGTGCGGTCAACTCGGCAATAACAGGACCTGAAGTAGCAAGACCAGATCGAGAAATCTGCAGAATGGGCGTGTTGTCGATGAGGCCGATTTGGTGCTTGTCTCGCATAGTATGCAGGGATCCCATCGACGCACCCTGGACTGGAGGAATTTGCCAGCGTGTATGGGGTCCGCCAGGACCGTTGAAGGAGCCTCTGTCAAGCATACTGAATGGACCGGTGTAGGCGCGGCGCGCAGGGTTGCTGTAAGGGTTGTTGTAGTTATCGCCGATACCCAGCAGGTGGGAGAGCTCGTGAGCAAATGTGGCCATACCACTGGACTCGCCCTGGGTGGATGAGCCGCCCCCAGCATTAGGCCAGATGGTGCTTGCTGCTGCCCACGAAGACCATTCGACGTAGCGTGTAGAGGCCCAGTTAGGCAAAGAGCTGTTCGCTGGTGGCCCAAACTCGTCCGGGATATCCTCCTTACTTGCAAACTTCATCTCGCCAAATTCTTGCCACGTTGAAGACTCATCTTGGCCTGCTGACAAGATGAAAGCCAACTCGTATGAGTCTGCTGTCTCGTTGCCAACGTCCCGACGCCACGCGCCGAGTGCATCAGTTCGAAGGTCAACCGAGCATGGCGGGCCTTCAGGGCAAGCATCCTCGTTGAAACCTCCTTGCTCGTCATCGATACCATACTGGTAGCTTAAAGCAGGCATGCGGTATGGTCCAAATACAGTCAGATCTACACCATACTTCCCGAAACTGTCGCCCATCCAATCTGGACTCATTAGTCATGTGTGTATGCTAGTGTCAGTGGTGACTTACACTCGTGCAAAGTATGACCCTGGTTCAGCTCATTGGGTGTGTTCAACAGATCCTTGTAGAAGTTTGGCACGTCCTCCCTCTTAAGACCAGCGCCAAATGGCTGAGGATTTCCAAAGATATCCGATTGGGCCGAAAGAGTGACCACGAAAGGAGAATCTGGGTAGTCAACTGTGACCATGGCAATCTTAAAATTGCGATCCCTGCCTGTGCGTGATGGATCGCTCCAATCTGTGCTAGGTGGTGCAACGAATTGTTCCCAAGTCATGTTGTCAGGGTTGACCTAATCTTGATATCAGTCAAAGCTCGTGATGATGTACAGAAGCATCATGATGAATGCTCACCCAATTCTGCGGATCGATTGGCGCAAACGGATCTGCTGTGGTTTGACGAGACACGAAAGCTGGGACGGCGGAGGCAAGGCTGATTGTGCCTGCCAGCACTGCCATTGAGGCGCTTGAGAACTTATATCCTGTCATACTGCCAAAGAAATCGGTCTCAGACCCCAAGTGGTGAAGAGTTCTGAGCCTTGCTGGCGAATTTCGACGTCCTCAAACGCGGAGCGAGAGGTAGCGACAAGGAAAAATATGCGGGAACGTTGGCCATCATATAGAAGCACTGTACCTGCATGCAGCCACAACAGCGGGGCGAATGATACATCCGATGATCAGGGATAGTCCATCCTGGATACGTAAGGATGGCAAAAAAGTTGTTCAGACATGGGGAAGTGCTCAATCGGCTGCCTGTTTCAGTAAGTCTGTCTTGGCTTATCATTGACACCTGCTAGATCAAGCAAGGATGTGTAGTATATGGACTATGGACCGGAACGATGCATCGTATCTTGGAAAACACCCGGGAAGACGAGCAACGGTAATATAAACAATGATTGTTGTGTGGGGTGATCATGCTGTGCCACAGTCGAAGCTTTTCGCACCTGTGCCACGATGCTTGTGTTTCGTGCCACATGGTGCAGGCCGACGACTCAACATTGACGCGTCCAACTGGCGAGATGAGATGAATCGGAGGCACTGGTATGTCGGCTGTCAATACGGGTGGGATGGCAAAGGAGGGAGGGGAGGTGCGACGCGTCTCAGAGTGCCAAGACAAAATTACGTCGTTGCCAAGCTCCGCTTCCAGCAAACATTGTCCGCCCGCCACAACATCCTCGCACGCGACAATAAGTGACATTCTCTGAGATTATGCCTTGTGAAAAATGTTCACACGTTGCGCGAGAAGATGGTGGTACAATTATCGACATTCAATTGTTCGACTTCATCATGTTCGGCATTCTGCTTATCATCGATATTGTCTGATTGCTGAAAGGTATTGCTTCTTTACTCTCGGCAACGTCTATTTGCCATTTCATTTGAGTTCAACTGCACCCATTCTCGTTTGCCACCAATTTTTTTTCCATGGTGTGACTTGAGGCATCTCTGCTTCCACCTTCCTCTAATATTTCTCCGCATGGGAAACTGAACCTTGCTTGGCTGCAACCTCCTCCACGCGACGTTCCAGATCCTGGCCAGGAGTCCAGTCGCGTTTGTCCATACCAGGCACGAACATGGGCGCGTTTGTGAACAGGTGGTTCATCTCCTCGAGAGGGCGTCTCGCGGTCTCAGGCATGAAGCAGTAGAAGAAAATCGCGTTGGTCAAATTGCAAATCTGTGGCTTATTAGCGGAACTCGGGCTGAACACAATTATTGACACTTACGACGAACAAGAGGTAGAACCTCCAACCAGCATCAGCCATACCAATACCAGTCACCTGTCCAATCATCGTGTTGAAAGCAAAAGATGTCATACACGCAATAGACACGCCCTTGGATCGAGTCTTTGTGTCGAACATCTCGGCTGGGATGATCCAAGACAATGGACCACAGGTTGCGCTGAAACTGAAGTTATAGACCCACGTAATAACGATGAAACCCCACCCAGCCGCCTTGTTGTTGGTTGATCCAGGTGGGAAAACAGCAAGCAGAATCGTGGCAATGATAAAGGTTACCATGTTTCCAAGGTTACCGAGGATGAGGGGCCAGCGCCGTCCGAAGCGGTCGATGAGGAGAATGCACAGAGCCTGAGCGATCAAAGCAATGATGGAAGAAATGGCCTGGTACTTCAAGGTGTCCGCGGTCTCAATGCCAATTTGGCCATAGATGGCAGGGGCGTAGTACTGGATGGCAGATACACCGGTCATTTGAACTGAAGCCTGGAGAGCACACGCGAGGAACAAACGACGGAAACACGACCTATCACTGAAGAGCTCCGCGTATGACTTCGCCTCGTGTTCGTGTTCGAAAGTGAGCTGATCTTGGATCTGCTGGAACTCGGCCTGGACCCACGCATCATTCTCGTCGCCATGGGCGTGAAGTTTGGCGAGATTGTGAAGACCCTTTTCAACACGGCCATGATCAATCAACCATCTTGGTGATTCGGGGAAAAAGAGGATAAGCGCGGCGAGGAAAACAGCTGGGACGATCTGGATACCCAAACTGGTACGCCACTGACCGTTGTTGTCGTCGGCGAATCCGGTGAAAGTACCGTAAGAGATCCAAGCGGCAGCAAGAGCACCAATACCCAACATGAACTGCTGGAGCGCTGTGATGCGACCACGAATATCTGGATGGGCCAATTCGGACTGGTAAACGGGAATAATCATGACTAATGGCAGTGTCAGTTTGACTAGAAGAGCTGGATACAATGGGGATTTGCTTACCAAGGATACCAACACCGAGACCGGCAATCGCACGTCCAGCGTATAGGTACGATATGGCTTGTGCGCCAGTTTGGAGAGCACCACCCACGCAAAAGATGATTGCACCGATCAAGATGGTCATTCGTCGACCGAGCTTATCTCCCATCGGCCCACCAGCGGCAGCACCAAAGAAAGCACCTCCGGTGAAGACCGACACCACAGCGCCTGTCTCGGCCTCACTTGGCTCATTGAGGTATGAGTGGAATGATGGTGATGCAATGACTTGCGCAATGACACCCAGATCATAACCGTAAAGGAGGGATCCAAGGGAGGCGAAGACACCAACCAGGAACTATAGTTGTCAACATCATTGCAAATATTTCTTCATGCTGAAGTGCATACCTGGTACCACTTTGGAGGAAGCGCCATCTTGAAGCTCAACGTTCGCGGTGAACGTGCAACAGGGATGAAGATCAAGAGCTGCAAGATTGATAGGAGACCCACAAAGAGACTTTATACTTTCCCATCCTTGCGGTAGAAGTGTCGGTCACCCTGTCGACCGTGGGACGCAACCGCATCCCGGGGTTGTCGCCGCTCGCGTCGCATCATGTGTTTCCCCAGATGGTGCCAGATTCTGAGGATAAAAGCGGGGATGTGGATCGCGCTACACCTCCATTTCCTCCGCCTCCCGCTATGTATCCATGTCATCGCAGACATTCTACCGAGGCAGGTCATTGTTGCGGTCGATCTCCGAGCGAACCGCCTGGTGCACTACTCTGCAAACATGCTAGCATCCTTGTCAATAAGAAGCATTACTGGCGGAAGGACTCTGCGAAGCCCGAAGCTCTGCCGCTGAATGGCTGCGGTTATATGTCTGCATGAGGCAAGCCCATGGCAACGCTTGTCCTTGATAATCCACGAATCGGAGCAGAGTAGGACTAACGACAAGACGGGCAACAGAGCCGGCGGCTCCCGCGATTAGGCGTAGTGCGTCCGTACTCAACTACAAGCGCGGGTCATGCCACTACATATCTTGAGGAATTCGAATCACCCCACGTCTCCAGACAGTACTTTGAAGAAGGTAGGAAGTATCTTCACCATGGCCAGCTTCACACGCATCGAAGAGAGCGAAAGCCCATCTATTACCGTCCATCCCGCGCACAAAATCGCCAAGATCAACGACAATGTCTACGGAGGATTCACAGAGTAAGCGAGATCGAAACCTAATTTGCTCTGCCGTTTGCTGATTCGTCATACAAGGCACATGGGACGATGCATCTACGGAGGCATCTACGACCCCAGCAATCCTCTCTCAGACGAGAACGGCTTTCGCAAAGATGTGATTGAAGCCTTCAAAGACCTCAACGTACCTGTTGTGAGGTATCCCGGAGGAAATTTTGTTGCTACGTACCATTGGCTTGATGGCGTGGGTCCTCGCGAAAATAGACCTGGCAGGTATGGATCCACCCATTTATTCCTTTGATGGCTATGTTATGTATTGCCCAGAAATGATCCTTCTGACATGTGATTAGGCCGGAATTAGCTTGGATCGGGACGGAGTCGAATGAGTTTGGCACTGATGAGTTCATGAAATGGTGTGAGGTTGTTGGTACCGAGCCATATCTTTGCCTCAACTTCGGCACTGGCACACTTGATGAAGGTACGGCCATATCTGTCCACCTTCACATAACGGAAAACTAATTTCGACATAGCTCTTGGCTGGTTGGAGTACTGCAATTCCGACCGCAACAGCTACTACGCCAACCTGCGTCGCAAAAATGGGCGCGAAAAGCCATACAACGTGAAGTACTGGGCTCTCGGCAACGAATGCTGGGGCCCATGGCAAGTCGCCCAACTCACCAAGGAAGAGTACGCACAAAAGGCATGGCAATGGGCCAAGGCACTCAAGCTCCTCGATCCCAGCATTACCCTCATCCTGTGCGGAGAGACTGGCTACTCTTCCTGGGACTACTACGTGCTCAACCAATGCATCAAATGGCAGGTCCATGGCCTTGGCGGAGACAGTACCAAAGGTCTCATCGACATGCACTCTATCCACATCTACACCGCGGATAAAGAGCATCTTCCCAATGCCACAGCTCCACGAGCAGCGGAGCGCGCAATCCAGATGACTTCCGCACTGATCGATCTAGCGCGCATAGAAAATAAAGTCCCAGAAACAGTTCCACGCCCAACAATCTGCTTCGACGAGTGGAACGTCTGGGATCCCGTCCGCGCCCCTGGTGAAGAAGGCGCAGAGGAGAAATATACACTTTCCGACGCATTGGCCGTATCCGTCTTTCTCAACGGCTTCATCCGCCAAGCCAAAGATGTCGGCATGGCGAATATCGCACAGTCTGTCAATGTCATTAGTCCGCTAATGACGACAAAGGACGGCCTCATCAAGCAGACAATCTGGTGGCCGTTGTGGTTGTTTAGCAAGTACATGCGCGGACACACGGTGGCTGTTAATGTGCGAAGCCCAGAGTATGGTGGTCGCACGAACCCGAACTGGGTGCGTGGGACGATCGAGACGCCATTTTTGGATGTCAGTGCGTGCGTTGGAGATGATGGGTATGTGAATCTCGCGGTCACGAATGTCAGCGAAGACAAAGACTATGAAGTCGATCTTAGCGGCGTCAAGAGTGGCGAAGTGCAGGTTTTCACGGTCGGTGGAGATAATGTTAATGTGGTCAACACGGAGGGAGAGCAAAAGGTCGGAATCAAGGAAAGCAAGTGGGATGGCAAGGGGAAGTTCAATTTCGCGAAGCATTCCTTCACGCTGCTGAGGTGGAATGAGGCGTAAGTGGACAGCAACCGATTCCTCGCGCACGCTGCGGGACATTCCTAGACAGCAAGAGAACATGATCCTCTCGCAATGGCAAGACATCGCAATCAGATCTAAACACAGCGATTGCCGTATTAAAGTCGTGAAAAAAGTGACGCGAAAAATTTCATCTGCACTACAAAAGGATCTGAACGGGCAAGATATCTGTGATCGATGTCTTCAAATATCAAACAGTCGGTAAGTTTTGGTTTCCATTCGACTAGTTGTACCATCCTTGCAACTATGGCCACTGACGTTACCGTATCTGGCAAGTTTGTGGCTTACCGTCGATCACGGCAGGCTACAGTCTGACACTCTCCCATTCCGAGTTTCGGGGTATGTTCGCAGAAGCCCGACGTTCGTTCTCCCACTCCCATCAGACTGCGCAACCAGTCAATTTCGGAATAATATCTAGCGAGCTTGAGGAATTCCTACCTTGCTAATACCCTACGGTTGTTCGGTCACATCTGCTTCAAGCAGCATCGCAACGCTTACGATTGTGCGTACGGCACATTGAACAAGTCATGCCGACACCTTTCGTAGGAAACTTGGCTACTCCACCTCTCAGCTTCTGGAAACCCGGATGATATATACGACATTCCTCTCCGCTCATGATGCAATTGTGACATGGCTGTACTGCGGGCGTACCGTACACATCGTTATCGATCATCAAAGCATGTGCCACATAACGCTTTCGAGAGTCGGGCAAAGCTCCGAAGTCCTCCATCGTGATATGTCTTGAGTCTTCAGGGGGGGCATGCTGAAGTAGAGCCTCAAAATCCGCACAAAAGCGTTTTCGCGTGGCATTAGCTGGCAGTGCGGGATATTGACCTATCAATGATGCAGCATGAGTCTCTCGTTTACGTCGTGCATCCTTGTCGGTAATTCTCTTAGGCACTTTGGCTCGTCCTGGGCGGTGCTGTAAGAGCCTCCTTTGTGGGTTTGCCTGTGACGGCAAAGAACCATCGATCTCAACAGAGATCTCCTTCCTGACTTCCGCTATGTCTTCTGACTCGCTGTATTCAGCATCGATCGCAGGTATGAGCTGCAATGTGGCTTCAGCACTTATCTGATGGGGAATTTCGAAGACGAAGTACTTACTGCTTCTGCGTCGTGCAGCTGTTGACCAGAATCCTTTGCGACGAAATGTGCGCAAAGGTCTAGTCTGCCTCGGCGAAGAAATGACACAGCGAAGTAATCGCCTGCGTCGTAGAAGTACTCATCAATCTGACCTTCGCAGTGATCGGTTGTAATGTCGCGATAGCTGAGATGAAAGTGAACATCGAACGATGCCACTGGATAGTCTTTACCCAGGCGAAGATATGTAAGCTGCACGAGTTTCTGTAAGAGGTGAGTAAATGAATGTTCTGCCAAGCGTTGACAGGCTGACCTGGTACTGCATCGCAGCTGCGGCAGGTACGAGAATGCTACTATTTGGAGCAATGGAGCTGGAGAGCTGTATAGCTAGGGCTTGTCCGTCGTTCTGGTGCAGCGCCATTGTGACTTGGGCGTGGTAGGGGAATAAGGCGACAGAGTGGGGCAACGAGTATGAGAGCAACTCTATGTTCTCACCATCACCATGCTTGGTGCGACAGTCTTGTGATGTTATTGCAGATGAGAAACTGGCAAATGGAAGAGCTCACTATACGGGAGAGTTCAACGCTACGCGTTGGATGGACATGGATGGCTTCTGGTGATCAAAAGTTTCGTTTATGGAATGTCGCGGGTCGTAAAGAGTTGCGACTTGCATAGTGGTAGGCTGGCAATCCAAACAACTTGTGCCAAGATAGAGCGTCTCATTTTGGCTCAGTGTGAAAGGGAGCGTCGAGTGAAAAGGCGGAGGTCGCGGAAATCGGAATTTTGGAGCTGTGCGATATTTACACCTTGGTCCTGTATTATCTTGGAATGACCAGAGATGCGAGAAATCAAATAGCTACTAGTAGTAGGGAGGTTTCATGTCATCTACAACGCGAGCAGCACGCGCGATGATCACGTTGAAGAATGAAAGCATGATACGATGATGCCACACCAGGCCTAGATTTTCGAGTTCCTTTCTTGAATCGTGCGCGTATGATTGATGGCAGAAGAACTGAACAGGAGACGAGTTGAGACCCTCGATGTCACTCATTTTCAAACAGCCTGACAAAGAATTCGGATTTGCGCATCGCTATCAATTCTGAAACCGTTTTGAATGTTGTAACGCTGAGGAATCCATCTCAAACCTGCCATCTACGCCTGCAAATGCATCTTTGATCTTCCCCTGCTTTGATTGTAATTCACATACTCGGGAGCGCTCAATGATGATCAACGGCTTTGGTAGAGAGAAAATGCTTTGCCTCGACGCAATTCGATTCGAAGTTTCCAGCTCAAACATGAAGCGTATCGGAATCGTAGCGTCACGTCCAAGCTGCGACGAGCTTATCGCACTATATCGCACTTCATCACTCACTCCGATTACCTTGCACCTGCCCTCTTAAGCCGCAT
>AJMS01010174.1:0-14568 GCA_000263175.2 Phaeosphaeriaceae sp. UM 1110
CACAGGTTCACTTCCGGCCAAATAATCCTACTCCACGCTTCCACCTGCACATCCAGATCCGACTACATTTCTACCACGCCTTCGCCATGGCGCTCGCGACCAAGACCCAGTCGCAGAATATCTTCGCCAAATTGAAGGCGAAGCCAGCGAACAAGGTGCGCTTTCAACAACCAGGGAGGGGCGGTCAATAGGTGTTAACAATAAATGTAGATATGCTTCGACTGCGGCGCAAAGAACCCAACATGGAGTTCGGTACCTTTTGGAATTTACCTCTGTCTCGACTGCTCCTCGAACCACCGTAACATGGGTGTCCATATCTCCTTTGTGCGATCAACGAACCTCGATAGTACGTTACTCTTTCAGCTCGTAGGGGCGATATATGGTGAAACGGACACTGACGGGACACAGTCTGGCAATGGGACCAACTACGTATCTTCAAGATGGGCGGCAATGAGAGCGCAACCAAGTACTTCCAATCACACGGTGGATCCGCAGCTCTCGCAAGCAAAGACCACAAGGCCAAATACACCAGTAACGCGGCAGTCAAGTACAAAGAGGAGTTGGTCAGGCGGTGCGCTGCCGACGCTAAACTGTACGTTTACATCTCCTTAAATCACATGGCAAAAATGTAGGCTGACAGGACTGCGACTTAGCTACCCCGAGGAGGTCGTGATAACAGATGTCGCCGACACACCAGGAAGCGATGGCACCAACACTCCCGCCGGCGATGACGACGATTTCTTCTCCTCATGGGACAAGCCTACGATCAAGAGACCCTCGAACCCACCTTCGCGCGCCGGCACACCACGCGCAGGGTCACCGTTCCTCAAGCCCGGTGCCAATGGCAACGCAACCGACCGTCCCAAGTCACCTCTCGTCGGATCATCCGGTGCCAGCACACCCGCCGCCGTCCCCGCCGCAAAGCCCGCCGCAGTAAGGAAGACGACTACTGGAGGCGCACCTAAGAAGAACATCCTGGGAGCGAAGAAGAAGGGTCTCGGAGCAAAGAAGGTTGTTCCCGCAGATGGCGGCCTCGATTTCGAAGAAGCAGAGCGCAAAGCCCGTGAAGAAGCAGAGCGTATTGAGAAATTGGGTTACGACCCTGACGCCGAAGCAGCCGAAGCAGCCGCTGCATCCAAATCCAAGGCCCCAGAAGCATCCACCATCGCCTCGCCTACTCCTGTCTCACCTCCACGAGGCGGCTTCGGTTCGACCGCCAAGCCCGAGCGATCAAGTCAGGACATGGAGCGATTGGGCATGGGCGTTGCAAGGCTTGGATTTGGCCAAGTTGGCGCAGCGAAGAAGGCGGCGCCAGCGAAGAAGATGGGTGGCTTTGGCGCAGTGGGCAAGCCCGCAGTAGACGATGACGAGAAATATGCGCGCGAAAAGTTTGGTACTCAGAAGGGCATATCGAGCGACGAGTTCTTTGGACGAAATGCATATGATCCTGCTGCTACGAGTGCCGCGAAGGAGAGGTTATCTGGTACGTCTTCCATACCCCTACCTTCATCATTACTCCTACAGATTCGAAAGCTAACTCTACTGCAACAGGCTTCGAAGGGGCCTCGGCCATCTCCTCCAACGCCTACTTCGGCCGCCCAGAAGACGACCTCCCCGAAGAAGACTACGGCGACCTCGAAACCGCCGCAAAAGACTTTGTCCGCAAATTCGGCATCACGGCAGGTGACGATCTGGAGAATCTGACGAGTATGTTGGGCGAGGGTGCCACGAAGCTGCAGGGCGCGGTCAGGAACTATTTG
Source organism: Phaeosphaeriaceae sp. UM 1110 (assembly GCA_000263175.2). Taxonomy (NCBI): domain Eukaryota; kingdom Fungi; phylum Ascomycota; class Dothideomycetes; order Pleosporales; family Phaeosphaeriaceae; species Phaeosphaeriaceae sp. UM 1110. Next base: position 1,761 of record AJMS01010174.1, read on the forward strand.
AACTCATAGGAGGGGCGGGTGTATGAGATTTGACGACTTGGGTTCGGAGGTCGGTTCACATTACATCAACTTGACTGGATTCGGTGATGTCGGCTGTAGAGGATGAGTTTGAAGTTGGAGACGGTTGTGCGGAGTAGATGATTCTGACGAGTATGAATATGAAGACAAGAATGATACACACGTTATGAGATTGGAGGTTGTGCAAAGAGGATGCGTGGTGTTGTGACTCTGGAGCCAACATAACTCCAAAATCAGGTTTATATTTCATTACAAACTGCTGCGAAGGAATTTGACCAGCGCCGTTGAGGGCATGATCGGGTATCTCTGATGAAAGTTCATGTATCTCTTCTCCTTCAATCAACGAGGACTCTCTCGTCCTTTCCAAGTTGGCCGAGGCCATTTTGATTACGGTCGTCAGGTTGAATAGACGCCTTCCCGATGCTTTTTTGTATCGTAAATCCCAAACGCCGATGTAGATGATAGGTGGAAGAGGAGTGATACATGTGCGCTTGTTGAAGTGCACATGCGAGGAGTTGTAATGTTCTCCTGACGATGGTATGCGTAGATAAACGCCATATAAACCAGTCTTGCCGTGTTGAATGCAGAAAGAACGTAAGTCGTTATTAATGCAGTGGGATCATCAGTTCGAGACCGCGAGTCCCTTCATGCCGTTGGTGACCTCAACCGCAGCTGCTTTGGCCGCAGCGAGCAGGCCAGGGTTTTGCTTCTCCTCGCCATGCGCCTCTTTCGTTGCACCATTGGTGCCATTTGTGCCACGCGTGCCGTTAGCTACATCTGCGTCGTCAGCCTTTGGCAGATCGACATTGGCATCGTGTAATGGCTTCTCCATGTCCTTGACCTCGAGACCATCGAAGATAGGGAAGATACCACGCTCAGCGTGGAAGTCATTGTGCACTGAACACTATGTTAACCAAGACACTTTTCAGAGGCAAAAATAATGCTTACCAATGTTGAGAAGGTACCATGTATCCACAACATCCTGAATAACGTATCGCGAAGGGCTGACGCTGGCGTGACAATTGGCCCATTGCTGACCGAGACGATAGAACTCGTCTTTCCAGGCTAGGAAACTGACAGTCTCGACGATGGTCGGCTGGACAATCTCTTTGCCTGGGAAGACACCCCAAGTGACGGCGTTGGGCCCCTCGTTGGGCGCATTCGTCTTAAGGTCGCCATCCTGATTCACAGCGTAGTATGTGAACTCTGGGTCGCGCTCAATTCGGGTGATGACCTCTGCAATGTACTCTGGCGAGACAAGGACTTCAAGGTACGCCTTCTGGTAGACATATCCGTTGCGTGGACCCCATCCGAACACTTTGTCTGAAGATTTGGCACCATTGACAGCAGGCTGCGAGTTGATGGTGAGGAAGCCACGGCGGTTGAGTTCAATCAAATCTTTCCGGATGGACGTGGCTTCACCTGTGATAGGCTGCTCACTCCATGGCAATGCCTCAAGCTTTCCTTCCATATAACGCACAAAGAGATCTGACAGGTCCTTGATCGTTGTAGGTGTGCCCCAGAGCTTGATGTTCTGTTCGTTTGTGCCCTTCAGCCCAATGCCGTAAGCGTCCAGCTCGCCGAACGCAGGAGAGCGCGAATCTCCCCAGCGGCCGTTGGGGAACTCGTCCCAATCTTGTGTGCGTGCGACGTAAGAGCGGTTCCGGTTACGCCAGAAAATTGGTCGTACGTTCTCGTCGCGGCGGTTGAGACCGAGGGAGGGCCGCCAGGGGAGAGGCTTTTCTAACGGAGAGCTGACATCTGGAAGGATTTCCAGCTCCTCGAGGACCATACGGGTGGCTTGCGCAAGGTTCATAGTGTAGCTAACAAATTAGCACGGACTTGTGCATAACGAGACGAGTAACTCACAAGTGAAGATGTGTAATGCCCGCTTCGATCAGTCTTCGGCACATTTCAGCGACGAGCCCTTTACCGACCTCGCGGACTTCGACATCATCGTTCTTGACAGGCTCAAGCGCATCGGTCCAATGTTGTGGGATGTTACACCTCGTCCATTGGGCTCGACGCAGGAAAGCGGCATGAGTGTGGATGGGCATAATTCCAGGAATGATGGGCACATCGACACCCTTGGCACGAACTCTGTTGACCCAGTCGAGGAAGATGTCTGTATCGTAGAACATCTGCGTGACGATGAATGTGGCGCCGGCATCAACTTTCTCCTTGAGGTGGTCAATGAGCTCGTCCACGTCATCGTTGTCGTCGCTTCCTTCTGAGTAACCTGCAACACCAATGTCGAAGTGGTTGCCGTACTTGTCCCTGATGTACTTGACGAGGTCCTTCGCGTAGCGGAATCCCCCCGCAGTAGCCTCCCACTTTTCTCTTTCTCGAGGAGGGTCGCCCCTCAAGGCAAGGATGTTTGTGCAGCCGGACTGGTAGGCATCGCGGAGGGCTTCGTCGAGCTTGGATCGCTCCATGTCGGTGCATGTGAGGTGCATACATGTCTCGAGTCCATAGACGGTCTGGGCGACCTTGACCATTTCACAGGTCAGTTTGGAGTGGCGGCCGCCAGCACCCCAGGTGAGATCAATGAATTGTGGACCAAAGCCATGCATGCGGTCCATGCGATCGTAGAGGTTCTGCACACCCTGGAGAGAGTCAGTGGGGGCTGTTGTGGCCGATCAGGGTGCAATGTACCTGGGCTGTCTTCGGCGGAAAGAATTCGAAGGAGAAGGTAGGCTTCCCTTCGGCCTTCGCCTGGGCGAGCTTCTGAGAGATGTGCATGTTGACAGACTATGAAGAGGAGATCAAAGCAGGAAGTGAAGATTGAGGGGATCCCAATTCTGCCTCCCGTCAGCTATGTCGGCGGGTATTCACCCCACGGCGAGTTACTTACAAGGATGTTGTAGGTGTGTATGTATGCACCCCGCGCTTTGGAACAAGGTTACAGCGCGCTCTAACCAAAGTATCGTTTGCGAGCCCAGCGATCAGCGAGTACCCGCGACATAAACCACAGCTCGTATTGTGCCGTATGGAGGGAAAGTCAGGGTGGTGATGTGACAGTGTGACGGTGGGTTTCTTTCTCTAGCGGAGCAGAGAGCAGGTCGTAAGAGGCTAGCGGTCGGAGAGACAATCGGACCCGACATTGCTGGCCAACGGCCGTGCAAGGCGGAGCGCTCTTGCAGCGTCGATGGCGGTCCGCTGCAGCTGCATTTGGGCGTGGCATGTTGACACACTGTTCTGTGCCTGTAGACTCAATTGGCGCGCAGTGGCCGTATTAACACTTTCAGAATGTGGGATGAAATGTGCCCCGCAAACCTGTCTTTGGCCCCTGCCTGCCCCATGAGTGTGGCAGCTGCGATCCCCGGTTTTCCCTATGTGGAAGGTCCGACAATGTGGAGCACCATCACCACCAAGAACACCCAAACATGCACTACATCTTGACAGCCTTCAGACGATACACTCAAACTCACTTCTTCATTCCTACCAATAGGCCGTGTAACCGATTTAACCGCCATGCCTCCAATCTCACGACCCCGCCACGTCGTAGGCGTCTCGCTCAAGATGTACTTCGACCTCCCGAGCACCCTCTCGTATGTTCGTGGTGTCCTACAGCTTGACAGCGACGCCTGGAACTCGCGCATCGACCTCTTCGTCATCCCCGACTTTGTATCGCTGACCGAATCTGCCCGCATCCTCGAGTCCTCATCAATCATGCTTGGTGCCCAAGACGCCTTCTGGGAAGACAAGGGCGCATATACTGGCGAGGTCAGTCCGCTGGTGCTGCGACAAGCAGGAGCCAAGATTGTCGAAATTGGTCACGCAGAGCGGAGAGCACAGTTTGGCGAAACAGACGACTGGGTTGCCAAGAAGGCAGGTGCTGCTGCCCGTAATGGTCTCATACCCCTCGTGTGCATTGGCGAGAAGACACACCACAGCGTCGCCTCTGCTGCTGTTGGAGCTGCAATTGCAGAGTGCAAGCCGCAAGTCATGTCTGTTCTGGCAGCTGTGCCTGACGACACCGAGGTCATCTTGGCTTACGAGCCTGTGTGGGCAATCGGCGCAAAAGAGCCTGCTGATCCAGATCACGTCGTCAATGTCACCAAAGAGCTGAGGAAGCTAGCGGGCAGCCGGAGCGGCATTACGAGGATTGTATATGGTGGGAGTGCAGGACCTGGCACCTTTGCCAAAATATCTGAAGGCGTTGATGGCCTCTTCCTGGGCCGTTTTGCCCACGACATCCACAACCTGAAGAAGGTCATCGAAGAAGTTGGAGGTGCATGAGGCTTGAGAAGCACTCAGGTTTGTGTCTGCAAATCTTGCCTGGCCCCGGGTCATCTTTAAAGAATTCTATCAACGTGTCGTCTGCGTGTGGTATCATGTGGGGCCTTGTGCTACTTGGTTCCCCATCATGGCAGAGACTGATTTCGACGCTCTTTTCGCCATCGCATTGACCGTTTGACACGCGGCCTCTGAGATCTCGCCGAGCCTCGCAGTCTTTACGTACTCAAGTCGAAAGGAGCGAAGACGAAGCGAAGAGAGACAAAGTTGGGCATGAGGACTCGGCACGGCATCGCTCTCGCACCAGCAACATCGAGAGCGACATCTCGCATGATTTTGGACTTCTCGCACGGACACGTTGTAAATATGCCGAACATGCTCATTTCTCGTTGCGCACGACTACGCTCTGTATATGTGTGTCGCGCCGACAGAGTCCGCCCTGATGCCCGAAGCAGATCCATGAAGCAGCTGAATCGGCTTTTGCCTCGCTCGAAGGTGACCTGATTCTCGGCGTGACGACTCTTCGATCGAGTGTAGGTGGTATTCTACTGGGAATATTAGCCATATGGCTCAGCTGTTCGCAATAGCCTTCGCGGTCAAGAGCCCCCAGAGTCGAATCAGATGGAGTCCAGCGAAGCCCAGATCGTAAGCATTCATCTATGAGAAGACACACGCATCATTCAAGTGCCTCCTTCAACTCGGCGGTCATCATCGAGTGCGCTGAGACTTTCCTGGCGGGGCGAGCCTGGCGTCTTCGAAAGGATTGAGGATGAACACGGGACCACAAACCTTGTCTTACTTGGATGAGAATTCTGTGCGCCGTTACCTTAAACCCTCCTCATCACTTCAACATGTCACGGCGTACAGTGGAAGAGGCACGGCATAGCAAGATGCGCGTAGAGGCGTAGGCAACATCCGCATCAAAAAGTATGAGAAGATCGCCATGCAACGCTTACCCTCACCAACTTGCACACTTCGCGCTTCTAGGCGCTATAGCTATCGGTATACCTACCAATGTTCTGGGGCTCTATGACCTTCCTGCGTCCCTCGCACATTTTGCACAATTGGACAAAAGCAATGCTAAGCAAAGGTGCTTCTCGGTCTACCGCTTCATAGGAGCAACAGGGGCCAGCGGAGCCTCCCTCTTGTGCCTCAGCTGAGGATCATGTGAGTTTCATTGTCTCAACGCCAAATCTCCGTTTCTCCGGCCGTGGTGAAGTGGGCCGCGACTGCAGTCAGAGGATGAGCAGAGACGCGACCGCAGTGCCTCTACAACGACTACATCGATGCAGACAGTTACACAGCAAAACTACCACAGAATATATGTTTGTTGCGCACTATTGTGGTACAACCTCTGCCAAGCGTCAGTCCTAGACACTCTCTGGGTGACCCGTTCGGGCAACGCGGAACGCCTCCAAAACAGCTTCCGACACAACTTCGGATGACCGCACGACAAGCGCCGGGAACAACCAAGGTCACGCCACCGGGCCATGACACCGCGACTGCACGATGACATGCGGGGAAGGATGTGCAAACACCAGCGAGGCTACATTTCGTAATTGGCCATGTTGGTCGATCTCCGGCGAAGAAGTTCGCCGTGGTCGAAAAGGAGCACTACATTCAAGCTGGACCAGGGTAGCCTTGTAACTATTAGGAGTTTATTCAAGACTCAAGAGAGGCTATCGATGAGCTGCAGCGATCGTCAGGTTGAGGCTTGAGAAGTCGAAATCGAACTTTGAACATCGACCACACAGGCACTGTTCTTGTGGCTCTCGCAAGCAGGTTCGAAGAACCCATTCACGCCTGTCGGTTGTGCGAATGTAGCACTGACGTCTCGAAACACGTATGCCTACGTGCATACTTAGTGGACTTCCAGCACATTTCCCCGCAAATGGACCTCTTAGTTTGCGGGCCGATGATCACCAAGTCCAGAGCCTAGCTCTCCGCTCGAATCATGGCATTGCATTCTATAGCAGCTCCACTTCACTCCGCAAAGCCGGCCTTAGCTTACTAGCTGGTGCGACTCATTGGTCGTTACTCTTAGGAGACTACCAACGTCGCCTTGTTCTCTCCCTTCACCTTGCCCATAGTCGCCCGATTTGGAAGCTGACATTCTGGGGTAGTCGGCTACATAGTCGGCAAGCTTGAGATCCGCATACCGAGAAGCCGTCATCCATCTTGCAACTCTGCGGTATCACCACATTCTCAGTCAATCGCAGCTACACAATTTGGTTGTTCTTGCGTCTCACATAGACACTGAGCAACGAAGTCATGTCAAACAAGTCTTCTAGGTATTGCACGCGTGGCGTCTGGCAAAAGCCACAATGCAGGGAGGGCTTTTCCCATGTTGCTTAGCATAATACTCCACACCAGGCAACATTTGATCTAGGCAGATCTTTGGCGCGCCAAATCCTCGAGTATGTGCACATTGTCCTGCGCGGAGCCGCAGCGGTTGGTCGTCTACGCCCAACCCATCTAGGGTGTATGGCTCCGCACTTGTTGGCTTGCGTCCATAGTTTCCTCGATGATCGATTGCTTTCGTCCGGTGATCTCACCCATGCTGTGATCGCATCTTGGGATCCAGAGCTTCGGGCGTTCTCATATAATCCTTCAGCTGACTTCATTCCCCTCGGTCTGTCCCAAGTTATAATTCTACCTTCTCCCCTGCTTCAATCATGACCCACCAATACGGATCCACAACCACTACCACAACGTCCAACACTCACGGCCAGGGCCCGTTCGACAACCACGGTGCAGACTATACACACGAGGCTGCTGTTAACAACAACTCGCATCTCGGCGCTACATCCGCACGAGATACTCGCACCAACGACACACATCTAGGTGCAGCCACTGGACGGGAAGCAGACACTCTATCAGCGGGATCGACTGCCAACGGCTCGTTCTCCAGAATGGTTGACAATCACAACAACAACGCCCTCGAGAAGGACTTCTCCCATCCCAATGGTAAGTTATCTCTCCCTCTTCCTATCTGCATATCCTTGTACTTACTCTCTAGGAGGCTACCATGAGCACTTGGACCATCGCGAAGATTCAGACGTCGCTTTGCGCAAAATCCATACCGCGGGTAGCATCTCCATCTCTCCAGAACTCTTCGAGAAGCTGTACCTTTCGCCGCAGAATAAGGTAAAGGGTGAATTGCGAAAGACCTTTGGTAATCCAACTCCACTGTATGTAAAGTGACCCATCTGTTTCCTGCCGCTTCTGACACATGTAGTGCTCTCATTGGTTTCCTGCTTTCACTTACCCCTCTGAGCTGGACTCTTCTGGGATGGCGAGGAGCTGGTACTAATGGAGCCGCCAGCATCGGCTGGTACATGTTTGCCGGCGGTATGCTCATGGTTCTCGGCGGTGTTGGTGAAGTACGTATACCCACATCCACTGATTGATCAAACATCTAACGGACCATAGTTTATCCTAGGTAACACCTTCCCCTTCGTTGTCTTCACCTCCTTTGGCGCATTCTGGCTCGGCTACGGCGCTACCCTCATGCCCATGTACAACGCCATCGCCGCGTACAAAGAGCCCGGCAACGCGGAGAGCACTGGCGCTGAGAGTGTTGGATTTAATGTCGGTATCGGTACGTTTTCGCCACTCTTCAATGCCAGCAAGTAACTCACATGCGATACAGCATACTTCATGATCTGCATGGGTCTCCTCTGCCTCGTCTACCTCGTCTGCTCCATCCGCACCAACCTCGTCTTCTTCCTCATCTTCTTCACGCTCGTGCCAGCTTTCGGCCTTCTCGCCGGAACGTTCCTGCAGGTCGCAAATGGCAACGCCGCTATTGCTGCTAAGTGCATGGAGGCAGCCGGTGCATTCACATTTGTGACCTGTCTCCTCGGGTGGTACATATTCTTCGCGATCATGTTGGCTAGCGTTGACTTTCCATTCGATCTTCCCCGTAAGTGTCAACCTTGTGCGGTCCGCATTTGTATGAATGTGTCATTGACTGTGATGCAGTTTTCGATCTTTCGAGCATGGTTAAGGGCGCGAGCGAGAAGAAGAAGATTAATCATGAGGAATAGAAATGGTCGGAGACCCCTCTCTTCCTTCAATGAGGCAGATCGGATCTTCGTCCTTCTTTGGCAGGGCGCCAATGGTGTACTGATGTGTCGTGGAGATATTACGGAATGCACAGGAAAGTGGATGCGTCTTTCACGATGGTGAGATGGCGACAAATGCTTGCAGTCTATCTTATATGTGCAGTGTACTTTGACATGAGATGATACTCTAATGTAATGCCGATTCTAATCAAAGGACTTTGGGTGCGATGTGCAGTGTGTTGGTCCTGCTTTCCCGCGGCTCGCGACTTTCCACCACCTCTTCTATCCATATCTCATATCTCTCGCATCTTCTCTGTGATTTTTGTCGATGTACATCCATTTCGAGATCTATATTGTATGGTAAATGTGGTGTTTACGTCTACATCTAGAAAATTCGAAAGGATACTCAGCATCTCACCAAAACATCGCCAAGTCTGCATGATCGCAAGACATAATTTTAAGACATGTCAATTTGTCCTCACTGTGAAGTTTTGTTTGATGCATTCTGTTCGCATGATATGATCACGTGTTCCATGGGCGCTCCACCAATCGACATCAGCCTCGTCATCTTTTCCCACGACATGAGACATGTCACAGTTCAATTCAACGAATCGATTCCACAACCGCGTATCAATGCACCCGACTTCGGGTCGATAACAGACATTTGAAACAAATGCTGATTGAAGAGCAACAGGCGCTCCACTAATTCCAAAGACGTCATCAATCGCATGAACGCCCCTGTTCGACAATAAGAATCGCCAATTCATGCACGCCGGGACAGATTCCCAATTTAGCCATATGATAGAACAACGACCAACGCAGTGCTACCTACCACCTACGTATAAGAAGTAGAGAATAGCGCCTCTTCGCTATGATGAGATGCATCACTACGTCTACTGTAATTGACTTTTACCCGGTGGTACCTGAGATTCCAGCGCGTCCGCGGAGTGAAGGCCGATAGAGTACATAATACACCTACCCCGCGATATCCTCTACATCACGAAAAAGAGCTTGGGAAAGCTTGTCCAAAAACAATCAAAAAAAGTCAAATCAAGATGCCAACCTACTTCCTCACGGGCGCAAACCGCGGCATCGGCCTCGAATTCGTGCGCCAACTCGCCTCCAACCCCAAAACCACCATCATCGCCGGCGTGCGCTCCAAATCAAACGACACATCCGAACTCGACGCTCTCAACACACACTCCAACATCCACGTCATCGAATGCGACGTCTCAAGCCTCGACTCGCTCTCCTCGCTCGAATTCCGCGTCGCAGAAATCCTCTCGCGCACCGGCTCAAATCTCGACTTCGTCTTCAACGTCGCGGGCATAAACGCCACATCATCCGATACCTCGCTCACCCTGACTCCGGAGAGTTTGCTAAATCACATGCAAACGAACGTCTACGGCCCTGCTAAGATTGTGCAATCACTCGCGCGCTACCTCGCTCGCGGCGCGACGGTACTTAACATGACTTCTGGCTTGGGAAGCTTGACGGTCGCGACGGACGTGACGAAATGTTGCACGTATAGTATGAGCAAGGCGGCGTTGAATATGTTGACGCTGCATCAGAGTAAGGACTTGAAGGGGGCGGGGGTGAAGGTTATTTGTATTGATCCCGGGTGGGTGAAGACGAGGATGGGAGGCAAGGGCGCGATGATTGAGGCGGAGGTTAGTGTGGGTAGTATGTTGGATGTGGTGAGGGGGTTGAAGAATGAGGATAGTGGGAAGTATTATAGGTATGATGGCGGAATTGTGCCTTGGTAAGCATGAGTTGAGTTTTCAAAGGGGAATAGACGGGGTGGACTTCAAGTAAAAGCAAAGTTGTGAGGTATGTGAGGTGCTGGTATTTTGAAAGTCAATTTGTGAAGTTTGGCTCGGTGCAGTGCGTGAGACACCTTTCACTGTTTGTCTCGGCGGTTTGTGTCAAGACCAACACCTACTCAAGGCCCCAGACATGGCCGTGAGACATTAACTCAGCAGTAAGCCAGTCACCACAAACCCCTTTTACCATTTCATTCCTCTCATTCCTTCCGAATCAGTTCAGAGACCACCACCACGAACACCACAACTCAACTCAATCACCTGACTGATCGCAACTCATCTCCCTCATGGTCACGCTTGCATCTTTGTATCGCAAAATAACATCTCCAAACTCCAACTCCACTATGGCCATGACCACAACCACGGCCAAGAAACCTACCCTCTCCTCCCTCGCCCCCTACGCACAAATAACCTCCCTCCGCACAAACCTCTCCTTCATCCTCCCCGCCTCCCTCGCCGCCTTCCCCTCCCTCACCTGGCTCCAAAGCCCCTGGTCCCCATCCTTCCCTCCCCTCTCAGCCGCACACATCTCCGCCATCTCACACCACTTCTCCCTCTCCCCATCAGCTGTCGCCAATGCCTTACCGTTCGGATCGACGCCAGGACATGGGCCAGATCTCTTCGTCATTTTCCCCAAGTGTACCCGGGATCCGTCTGTAGATGAGAACTTTTTAAAAGTGTGGCACGACCAAGTCCTCAAGCCCGCATTCGATCGCTCCTGGCTCGACAGCGCGCAAACTCCCATTTCCGGCGCCTTTCGCGACGCATTCGTACATATACTCCCCGGTTCGGGCGTTCATACATCAATGGACGCTCATCCCTTCTCTGGCTTCCAAGCCCGCCTTCGTAAGGGGACATCAGGCCATGTTAGTGCGCCATGGCCGACGAATACTCCTCAAGTCCTGAACGAGGCGTGGGATGCGATCAAGGGCATGCTCAAGGGCCATCCGGATCTCAAGGAGTATCAGGACCCGATGTTATTGGCGGTTCAGCGGGATGAGATTTGGTTTGGGGAGCAGATTGGTGCGCAGGAGGTGTATGAGGAGATGGGGAAGGGGTGAGATGGGTGGGTAGATGGGGAGTTTGTGACTGAGGGGAGTTTGAAGGTTGTGCTTGAGGTTGTGGTGGGCGTAAAGAGGGAGGAGAGGAGGATAGAGGAGGTGGGGGTTGGGAGGGAGTTTAAGAGGATGGCGGAGGATGAAGAGGTAGATGTGGATGGAGAGGCAGATGGTGGGAATGATGATGAGGGTGGGCATAGAGTTAAGCGGAGGAGAGTGGAGGAGGACAGCGAGGAAGTGCCAGATGCAGGGAATTGATGGACTCCAAGGTGTATTACATGTTGAGTTGGGTACAGAGCAATGTCGGTCGTAGGCGTAAACTGCGCCGCACGGACAGGAATTGTGAATTGGAAAGTTCTGTGTATCTTGAGGTGGAGTTTGTGTTCGCCCATTCTGTCTGGTGTTGTGGTGCATGCAGTCTACAAAACTGCGCCGCAATGGCGCGGCTGCAGAAACATGTGGTGCAAGACCCCGTGGGGTTGCTCTTCACACAAGCTTCGACGTAGAATTTATGATCCAATGATACTGTTTCAAAGTCAATCCATCGTACAACAAGAAGCGCGCAGCGTTGCTTCGGCCCCCACGCGCCTCGCAGTCTGTTTCATGATCCGGCGCGTACCACAACCACGGCTTTTGATAAATAGCGGCTTGAGGTAGATTAGTTGATGGTTGATGCAGTGATCTTACTACAAAGTTCCTAATGCCAAGGGTTTTTCATATACTTTCTTGAACATTATACTGTAAGCTGATATCGGACCCTCTTTCGTGGACATGTTTGAAGAGAGGTAAGTTGGGCGGCATGGAGCAGAAGAACCTCGCAATCCAGCATTGACGGTATCAAGTATTTTTGAAGGTGGTGTCGTCCTCCTGAACGTGGGAAGAGCGAAGCGACAGATCTACGTTCACAGAAGACTACTACGAGCCCGTTCTCCGTACTTTGAGAGTATACTCACGCATCGCGAGGGCGAAATCACAAGTCTTGCTCTGCCAGACGTTGACGCTGACGACTTTCACATCTTTCTATCGTGGTTATACACAGACATGTTTGTGGCTTCCGAAGTCGACGAGTGGATGACGTTGTGTAAGCTGTGGCTTCTGGCAGAGCGATTCAAGGTATACTCTGAGGCTGTGTGATGATTTCGCTGGCAGCACACTGACCTTGTCCCGCAAGGTCCCGAAATTGCAGAACCAAGTTGTAGAGACGTTCAGCTGCCGCCTTCGACGACGAGAAGTCGCCAAGTTGGATCTCGAGATATTTCACTTCGTCTACGACAACACCGGTCCTGGTTCTGGGCTCCGCCAGATGTTCGTGCACATGGCAGTATGGTATGGGTGCCAAGATGCCTTCGAGCAAATGATGAAGGAAATGCCACCAGTTTTCGAGACAGATTTTACGACAAAGCAGGACTTCAAGAATCAGAGACGGAAGGAGAAAGTGTCTGTCAAAACTTGGGACCTTACACAATATCTACGGCCAGAGGCGTCCGTTGGACATGAACATGACGAGGACCGAGGTAGTGTCAAAACCGGAATGGATGTAGAAGAGGTGCCGCTGGAGTGGTATGATATGCCAAAGGGAGACAGAGACATGAAAAGAAAGAGG
>AJMS01010173.1:0-14563 GCA_000263175.2 Phaeosphaeriaceae sp. UM 1110
AAGGCAAATCAACAACAGCATCATCACTCCAAACAAGAATATAGTACATTCTCTGCATGAAGGTTGAGTATGATGTGCAGGAAGGAAGACTAAAAGTCTCACCAGGCCCAAGTAGGCCTAGCTTACGGTTCGCTTTCCATAACCTACAATCAACCTCGATTCATATCGGCGGCATGTCGCATATAGTGCGACACGTAACAGAGATAATCCAGGAAATATTCTTAGGTCATGTCGTGGTGCCGTCTGTTTCTCATATAGCAGATGATCTGCCCACATCGAAAGCAGAGCTTTTTCGATTCAACAACTGGCTGACGTCACTAGATCATGACTAAGATCGGTACAATCCTCGTGGAGCCTGGAGTGTCCAAACAATTCAAGCCATATGATGACTCTAGCACCCCGTCTTGCTTGTGAGCAATGTCGAAGCCCCAAGGTGCGGTGCAATAAAGCCTCGCCGTGTTCTGCGTGCAGGAATGCCGGCTTACAGTGTCACACGGTACAACGCGCGCGCCTTCCGCGTGGGAAGAGTGGGAAGGGAGGTTCTCGAAGTAGCAAGCTTGAGGAAAGAGTTGCGCGCAAGGAGACCTCGTTGGCACAGAATGTACAAGATCCCGCTCGAACCCAGGACGCAGCCGCTCATGATCACCATCGGAGCGCGAACATCAGCTTGTCCATTGGATCGGGACGAACACCATCTGTCCACCATGGCAATGTCTCGACTGCATCTTTCATGGCATCGGAATTTTGGGCAGCCTTGTCGCAAGAAGTCAATGGTTTGCGCGAGATTATAGAAGACCCCGAAACGAGTCCGTACAAGATAATAACGCCTTCGGATCAGACTCGATCGAAATCAGCCAAACATGTGGCTCACCTGCGTTGTTGTTCCGCCAAGCCAGTACCACGCTTCAGATAAATGATAAAAACAAGGTTCCGTTGTTCACCACCCACGCACAGAACACTTTATTGCAATTCTATCGACAGCGTGTTGATAGCGTATACAAGATACTTCACTGGCCATCCGTACTGTCGATGCTCGAAGGGCAACGACGCAATACCAGCACGCCGCCGAAACTTTCTGAAAATGCTCTCGAGAATTCGATATATTTCATGACGATATGCAGTATCACGGCCACGGAGGTCGAAGGAATTGGACTGGGCGACAAAGACAGTATGCTACAACTGTTCCAAGAGCACCTCCAGACTCTCTTCGCCCAGTCCGACTTGTTGAACTCTCCAGACATTACCTTGCTTCAGGCCTCCGTCATATATCTTGTAAGCCAAATTTGTCGCATCTTCTGGGGTGATCAAGCTGACATGCCCGTTAGATTGGGTTGCGATCTTGTTCGAACGGAGCGTACACTTGGACATTAGTCGCAGTCGCAATAAGAGTGGCTACAGCACTGAGGCTAGGCGAAGAGAACTCGACAATGCATACACCTTTTGAGATACAAGTACGGCGGCGATTGTTATTCGGCAAAGGCATTCTCGACACGCATTCCGCACTGGATCGTGGCACTATACCTATCTTACCATCTGCTACGCTCGCAGTGCCTCCTCTCAACATAAATGATGTGGATATGTCAGCGCCTTATATAGTACCCAAAACATCGGGCACGGGGATCACCGACATGTCGCATACAGCTATGATATATGAAGCTATGTTATGCCAGCGACGACTTTACGAATTATCGCAAACCACTGTCAACTCTTGGGACGTATGGGAGAAGAAATGGAGCTTGTCAAATCCTTTGAGAATTATGTAGAACGAACGACTGCGCGTCTCGATGACACATCAGCACCACTAGACAAACTTTTGAAGATCTCTGGGCACAAAATTATCGTCAGCATACAACTGCTACTTCGAAGGCCGCCTGACCGTCAACCTCGCAATTGTGTACCGCCATGGGATGATTACGATGTCGCAAAAGCAGCAACGGATGTTCTCGAGCAACATGTCTAACCTATTTCGCCCGAGCTCCAGCCGTGGGCTTGGAAGAAACGGATACAGTAGCATGCTCTAGCGGTGAGGCAACAAAACCCGATGGCCCAGGTTCCGATCGAGCTTACGCGATCGCAAAGAAAAGTTTTGACTACTATGCGCGAAACGTAGCGGATTCTGAGTCTGGGATGCTATGGAAGCCGATTACTAAACTCATGCATCGCATAAAGGTGGTTCGTGGGGGGAAACGCGCTGAGCCGATGGTCGCGATGCCGTACCACAATGGCTCAATCTTTCAACCAAACAGGGACTTCACGAATATGAGTAATTTTGCGGACGACCTCAGGTTCGAAACACCAACTTGAAATCTCGAGGGGCAAGACTACAACAAAAGTGACGAGTACAATGGTGAAATGGACATGCCTTGACTGGCCTGGAATGCTTTCATACAGGACATTCACCTCACAGATATCTAACATCAAGACTCAAATATACGATGGACGACGACAAAAGCCACCCGATCTCTCATTGCAAACATGCCACCACGCCAGGCGCAACCTTCTCCATCCTACCCATCAGATGCCTCCACATCTTCTCCTCAATCGCGCGTACCCTCTCACTCCTCACATACGCCGACGCATCTTTCACCTGCGACTCAGCCAAATACTTTCCATGACTTTCCCTCCCTGTGCCCAAAGCATGCACATACATTCGACTGCCCTTTTCCGGCGTCCATCCCATCAGTGCAAAACATATTCGTTCGCCAATGGAATGAGGCTTTGCGCGCGACAATTCTGTTCCACACCATCCCGGATTGATGATATTCACGACAACATGGTCCCATTCTCTCGTTGACATGGTATCGACGAGGCCATGGAAACATTGATGCACCATCAATTTACTCAGTGCATAGCGCCAGACGATATCCGTCTTTGCCGGATCGGAAGTACTCAGGACATCAAACATGTCGACGTCATCCGATAAACCTTTGTTGAATTCCGCATCAGGTCCGAATATGTGGTACATCGAACCGCAAAAGGCCAGTGTGGTCTCGACATTATGCTCCTTCGCAGTTGAGCGGAGCTTGGACAGGGCGGCGATGGCGGATAAGAAGGTTGATACGACGTTCACGGTCAAATGGATTTCGAGACCTTCTGCTTCGCGGTACTCTTGAAGCTCCATGCCTGCATTGGCGACGAAGGCATCGAGGCGTGGGAGCTCGTTCTTCACGCGCTCGCCAAAGCGTAACGCGGAGCGTAGGAGGAGAGGTCGAGCTCCCATACTGAGAGCTTGGTGTGTGCTGCGCAATTTGTTTCGTGGACGATGGACTCGAGAGCTTTCCGCCCTTTGGTAATGTCTCGACAGGCGAGAATGATGTTTGAGGCGCGCTTGCGTGCTCTACTTTTCCTTAGTGTTTTAACAAACAGGCATGTATGTGGTATATACAAATGCTTCGCACATGCCAATCCCAACCCGGTATTCGCTCCAGTGATTAAAATGAGTCGTTCAGATAGGTCGATGTTAGGCAGAACAACTTGACCGAAGGCCTGCCCTCTGAGCATGGAGATGACTTCGCTGAAAGGAGCCATGTCGTCTAAGTATCTCTGGTGGAGGCCCAAGATTTCTATCAACAGGAGGCACGAAGTGAGAAAACAAAGATCAATTTGTGTAAATTTTGTATAGAGCTGTGCCTTTCCATATTTATGCTACATGATGTTGGCCTTCCAAAACCCGCAAGATGCATGGAAGCCGTGGAGCCCGCAGAATCCGCAAAAGCCGAGCAGGTCAACACGTCATCAGCAACAGCATCTCGATGGCATCGCGATAGGGCATGAAAGGGAAAAATCGGAGAACATGTTCACCTATGTCGCGGCAGAAATGACCTGGCTTCAAAACAATTAATAGGTAGCTGCGCAATTGCTTGGTAGGTCGGTACACAGCCGCAGATCAATCTAAGTAGGGATTTTGAGCAGCGCCCATGTCACCAAAAACAAGAATCTTCGTACCAACTTTCACATATTCAACTTCATCTCATTTGTTCTGCACACCTATGTCTGTGCCTACGCTTTTTATCTGTACCAAATCCAGCCGAGTAGAGCGGAGCCACATCACAGCTCAAGCTCAAGCTCAAGCTCGTAACATCTCCAAACCCTTTTCACCTTCCACAAGAGGGTAATATTAATACAAGAAGCATAGATCCCATCGCCTCAACACACTGTCAAGCCCTCAAGCTTTTTATTTCTACCTTCTCTCCCGCTCCCTCTCCACCCTCCTCATCTCCCCTTCCTCATCTCCCTCGACCCGCACCCCACCCCGTCTCGCCTTCTTCCTCAAACCCGCCGTGAACATCTTTGCAATATTGTCATCTCCCGTCGTGCCACTCTTGCGCCTCTTATCGCGATGTGGGCCTATTGGTTCGGCTCGCGGTCCACGCGGCGCCTCAGGCATCCTGTCTTCGTCGTCGTACGCGCGCTTGGATGATGAGCGGGATGACGATATGCGGGATGACAGAGACTTGGAGTTGCCAGGCTTCTCACGACTGTCCCGCTCACGAGCATTGCGTTCGCGTTCGGCGGCGTAGTGGTCTTGAGGTTGAGTCGGTGGGGCCTCTTTGGTGCTTGGGCTTGGTAGCCCTCCAGAGAGATTGCTCGATCGTCTTCGATGATCGCGATCACGATTGCGATCCGCAGCTGGGCCTTTGGGGGGTTGGAAGCCTCGAGGTCCGGTGGGAGGCTGTACAGGTGGAGGTGCCATGGCATTCTTGGAGCGTCCCTTGATGGAAAAGCCGTTTGCTGAGGGCCCGGTGGGGGCGTTAAGGGGTGGGGATGGGGCGCGCTTCTTCATCATGGCGCCGACGATGTCTTCCTCCTTGTCGGCGGGCTTGGATTTTCGGTCATCTCTGTGGTTTCGATCATCGCGTTCGTCCCGCTCGCGCGAGGCATAGCGCGATGAGCGGTCGCGGTCTCGCTCTTTGCGGCTGCGGCGGGAGGAGCGGTGCTTGTCGTCGTCATAGTCGTAGTCGTCTTCCTCAGCTTCTCGGTCTCGGCGACGCTTGCGGTCCTTATCTTTGTCGCGCGATCGCTCGTGGTCGTAGCCATGATCGCGGTCGCGCTCTTTGCGATCTTTCCGATCCCTGTCTCGTGAACGATCGCGGTATTTGTCCTTGTCGCTCCTGTTTTTGCGACGAGAACTACCATCTGAGCCTCGCTCACTCCGAGCGTATGCATCATCGTCTTCGTACTTGCCTTCAGCAGGAGACCGCGAGCGATGACGACGGCGGTGCTCTTTGCTGCGGTCGCGCTGTGAGCGTGAAGAACGATACTTGTCTTTGTCACGACGACTGTCTCGGTACTTGGACTCTACTGATGCAGTGCGGGTTCGATCACCCCGACTCTCTCGGTCATCGCGACGCCGGTCATCGTAGTCGTCCTGGCGATCGTCGTCGCGAGATGAACGGTGATCTCGCCGATCATCGTGACGGTCGTAGTCTTTCTCACCTTTCCGTGGCGGTGATCGTTGGCGATCTTCACGTCGAGACTCACGGTCCGCAGAACGTGACCTGGATCGTTGCCAGTAGTCATCCCTTTCGTGATCTAGTGCCCTAGATCTCGAACGTGAGCGCGAAGGAGACTTGTTATTGACTCGCATGCTCTCGTCTCGTTGAGGTGAACGTCTGCACGTTTCAGCTTTGATATCATGCCGATGATCATGTGATACATACGATCGCACCCTGCGCTGAGGGCTGTTGGGGACGGCATCATGTGTGGAGGCAACACTCTTTGCTGGAGGAGCAAAACGTGCACTGTTGACTCTGCTAGAAAATCCCGTGTTCGGTCGCCCTTCGCGCATGGCCCTTGGGCCAGTCGGAGCACCAACAACACCAACACCAGTTGGCTGCGCAGGTTGTTCTGTCAATATCTTGGCAGCACCATATGCACCACCATTATTAAAGGCGCCACGAGGACCAAAGTTGTATCCCATGTTCATGTTGGGGTTGAAAGACGGGTCCATGAGCGACTGATCGTAGCCACCTGGACCCATCATATCTTGCTGAAACTCCATCCCGTTGCCCATCATTGGTTGCGCGAAACCGCCCATATGTCCGACATCACCAGAATCAAACGTCTGGATTGGGTTCAATCCGCCAGCTTCATTCGTTGCGTTTCCTGCGGAGTCAGTAGCATTGCCAGCGGTAATGGCTGCGTCACCAGAAGCAATGTTGCCTTCAGTAGACACCGCTGCGCCTTCATCGCTGGCCTTACCTTCTTCAGTAGGCTCTGCGGACGTCTTCGCCTGCTCTTCGCCAACCTTGGCGTCAGACACAGGCTCGGCGTTCCCGTCAGGCGACTGGCCGTCACGCTGTGGGATACACTCGTCAGTTTTTGTTCGACGAGGTTTTCTACGTACCGATCTAGGCGGTTTCTTTGGGAGATGATGAGGTCGACGTACGTTGTGGGCAGGACCGCTCTGACTGCCTGGACGAGAATGTGCGTTCTGAGCGCCAGGACCAAAACCTCCTTGGCTGCCATTGCGCATGTTTCGCTGAGCATAAGCTCCTCCTTGATTGGCAGGGAAACGATTCTGGTTCTGGTTTTGGAAATTATTTTTGGGGTATTGGTTCATCATCTCGGGATATGCTCCAGATTGATTATATCCACCCATTGAGTTGAACCCGTTGTTGTAGTTGCCATAACCACCTCCCATGCCATTCCATCCACCATAGCCGCCACCGTAGTTCATGGCAGACATGTCATTCATGCCCATGCCCATGTTTCCACCGTAGTTGCCGTACATGCCGTTCAAGTTGTTGAAGTCTAGCATCGTTAGCAAGCTGGAATGACAATAAGCGTAGGTGAAGTCTAACCCATAGAGTTCATGCCGTTCCAGTTGGCGTTGCCCATCATATTGGACATGCCGTTCATGTTGTTCATGGGAAATCCCATGCCACCGTTGAAGCCGGCCTGGTTTCCCATGCCGTAAGGCATCTGGCCGTTCATCATGGGGTTGTTGGCCATCATTGCAGCGTTCGACTCGCCGGTGTTGGTCTGCTCGTCGGTTGCAGCATCATTCGTCGACGGCTCTGCGCTCTTGTTCACAAGTTGCGAAGCTGTACTTCCGCGTCGCTCAATGCCACCATCGTGAGGAGCAGTGGAGCCCTGAGAAGGATTAGTGTCGGCGTAAAGAGATGATGATAATGCATATCGTGGTCACTGGCATAGGCTGCGACAATCAAGTTCATTCTTGCTAAGCAGACAAAGCTTGCACCCCACTCCTGATCGTGTCTTCCATGCCAACGGACACGTGACAATGAGAACGGCTTGAGCATCGAACCTACCTCGTTCGTTTGGACTGCAGCTGAGCCGGTGCGATGGCCCGGATCCACGCTGTTCTCTTCTGCAACCTGCTCGCCGCCAGCTCCTTCAGCTTTGGGCGTCTCCTCGATGCTATCCACAGGCTTGTCTGCCGCATCGCCCACCAGTTGTACCTCGGGGGCAGCTGGCGTGGTCACTACAGGTGTAGGAGGTGCCTGGCCCGCCGCTTTTGCTTCTTCCTTCTTTTTCTGTTTCTGCAGCCACACGCGCATAGTATTGCGCAGAGCCTTGTTGGGCGCGCATGAGTCAGCCTCGAGAGGTGAGTGGTCGCACGAGGGGCAGGTCGTGGGAAAAGTGAGCTTCTCTTGGCCTAGGTAATGTCTTAGCAAAGGCCGCATACTGCTATCACGTGGTGTCGCAAGCTTACATGACGGGCATATGGCTTTGTTGCAGCACAGGAGCTTGTATGAGTCGATGGCAAGCTGGTTGTCGAGCGCGCAAAAGAACGTCTTGGGGAAGACAGTCGTGGGCAAAGACCTGCTTGAATTAGCATTCTTCTCGCAGCCATATTCTGCTCTCACGTACAGAGCGAAGTCTTTCAGGTCGTCGGTGAGGGGCGCCGCCTTGGCATCTGCCGCAGCGTTGGCCATGGTGAGGGTATTACGTGCGGCGTGCCCGCGGATGTGGTGGGTTGAGGCTGCAGCGCACGAGGTCCAGCCTTTGCGGAGATTGCCTATTCCATTAATGTAGTATTGCTGGTAGTAGAGACAGGGAGTGTCGAGTACAAGGGCTGAGTATGAAGAGTCGGCGGCGGGGTTGAAGTGATTGCCGCGTAAGTGTTTGCCGAGTAATGAATGTCAAGAGGTCGCGACTGCTGGAAAACTTCCGCGGCGGAGGCACGTGATCCATTTTAGCGTCACGTCAATCACCACCCCTGTCGCCCTGCACCTCCACACGCGCCAAATCTTGTTCCCTGTGAGCTGGTCTTTCTCCCATTTGACAGATCCTCACACGCCAGAGCAAACATCGTGTCTATCTGTTTCAAAGGCCGCGTCGTGCACTTCAACTTTGGCTAATCGCAACAGGTTTAGCGTTGAGAACGGTCTTGTCATCGTCATCGCCGAAATGGCACGTCCCAGGCGCACATGTTGTAGCTTGCTTGTCTTCGCGCGGCCCAGTCTTACTTCAACACCATCGTTCGTCACCATGATCTTGAGCCAGATCTCGTATCTGGATTGCCTTGCATTTCTTGTCTTCCTTGCACCACAAATTCTGGTTCAGATTGGACTCATTCCTGTCTTAAAATGGCTGCTACCAGCGTTACCATGGCTGGGTGCGTAACTCGTGTCCAGAACATTTAGTATGCTCATACTCATAGTGCCCAAAGTGTTTGCAATCCCATGTCAGTTCATCCGCGAACGATACTATGTGCCTTATGAGAATCGCACTCCCTTCGTCAAGAAGGCCACACCTTTCCAAGACCTTGTCATCCGATTCGTCAGATTCGCATTCGCAAACATGCCAGCTTTCATTGGCCGTACATTCTTCTCAAAAGCTGTTTCTCTGCCATTTCTGAGGTTCCGTATGCTACGACACGGTTATGTGACTAGCCCCATTCGCTGGACGGAGGTCAAGAGGCCGAACTTTCGAGGAGTCTACATCGTGAACAACCAACAGGAACAACCTGACATCATCGTCTACTACTGCCATGGTGGCGGCTTCAGCATGGGCAGCAGTTTCTTCTACATGGAGTTTCTCCTTGCCTGGGTCACGCTGCTCAAGTCCGCTGGCTACCGGAATCCAGCACTCTTTGCGCTCGAATATACTCTGGTCCCAGACGCCACGTATCCCACCCAGCTTCATGAGACAGTTGCTGGGTACGAACACGTCTTGTCACTTGCACAGTCATCATCACGTGTTGTCGTTGGTGGAGACTCAGCAGGCGCTACCCTCATCCTCAGCTTCTTGCTATACCTTTCCGAGCACCCTGACTTGCGTCATCAAAAGCCTGGCTTAGCCATCATGATCTCGCCATGGGTGACCATTGTCTCCAGCAACAATCGCAACACTGCATCTGACTATCTCGACTCGGATTCTCTCGAGCTTTACGGACGAGAATATATTGGCAAGAAAGCGTCGCCATCAGATCCCACAGTCTCACCTGGATATTGCAAAGACATCAAACAATGGCGCGATGCGTCTCCCGAGTGCGGCTGGTACTTCCTCTATGGAAGCGAAGAAGTGCTAGGCCCCGAGACGAGACGCCTCATCATGTTATTGAAAGACACGGGAAAAGACGTCGAGACATGGGAAGAAAAAGGTGGTATCCACGCATGGCCTGTCGCGAGTCTGTATCTGGGCGAAACGAAAGAAGAGCGACTCAGTGGGTTGAAAAGCGTGGTTGAGGCCACAAAAGATAGGATACATTCATGAAATTCCCCAAACGCCAATGACAAAACACCATTCAGTAGCGACGACACCATTGCGCAGGCATTTCGATGCCCAGTTCCCGTGCAGCTTTTTGTAGTCTCCGGATTCTATCAATCTCTTCATATGCCCAGTGCTGATCTAGATCGGCTTGATCAGCGTTCTGCCTTGCCAACGACGACGCAGACAAGGTGGTGGCGGCGGTGTGGTATCTTGCAGGTATGAGCATACGACAGCTACAGAGCAGAGAGACATCTCACGAAGATGACAGCGGCATTACATCTTTCTCGCCATACGCGTTCCCTCCCGTTGACTCAGTATTCGTACTGCGCTTCGACATATTTGCGAATTCTACTGTTGCTCAATTGGGAAGGCTTTCAACCAATCACTCAAGGCAAATTAAAACCGTTCGAGAAAACTCAAAAGTTGGTTCAGTGAAATATCCACGTCGGACTGAGTACAGTACTTATACATCTTCCCCCAGACTCGTCACCGGTCATCCTCCAGCGACTGTCCTGCATGTCGCGTCCAATGGTGAACGAAAAGGCGCGAGGCCCAACGAGGCTAGGACGGCTAAATGGGGCTTAGACGCAGCTGAAAGGAGCAGGACAGGGAAGCGGATGCCGCTGCATTGCAGTGCTGATCGGGCGCTGGGCTGGCCACCGACAGGGTTTAACTTAAGGGCGACTGGGGTTTGGATTGGATGGGCGTTGAGTGAGGGCGAGCGGGCGAATGGGGTGTGAGCTGGGTGCAGCGTCAGTCCGGGTATTCGTCAACCACAGCGACATGGGAGCGGTTCTCCATCGTTGCTAGCCCCGTCCACAGCAGCCAGACGACTTGGAAGTCCTGCAGGCATCGTCTACCTGAGGATCGAGATGAGATAAGCAACACTTCCTCTACCAAAGCCTCCAACATGACCAATGTGCAACATAGCTATGGCTGACCTAATCACGACAATAACAGCGTCTTGGTTGAAGGTAGTGATCATCTTAACGAACTGGTTTTCAATCGTCTTCCGTGGTTGGTGGAGGCAATTGTCGTCAACTTGCGCCTCGCTGCAGCTGATCCTTCGGGCTAGCGTATTGCTTGACGTGGCCTAACGCACCGTCAGCCAACCTCCGAAACTGCTGCTGCTCCTCGCACTCTCGCACCCTCGCATCATATCTTGACACTCTTTCCCCTTATTACGCTGTTGCCTGCTGTGTTAAGAATGTCTCAAGCGTCTCTTCGAGTTGCCCCGTCACGCAGCGCCTCTTCACGAGGTGTGATTTGATGCGGTAGGGTTTCGGGTAGCTGCAGTGCGAACAAGCCTGCTCTATGCTCACCTTTGCTCGTGCCGGAAGTTTTCAATGCAAGCACAGTCTGTGATGAGTCTCGAAATTCACTGGAAAACTATCGAGTCGCGCTGACGCCCATTTCACTTTGTCCTTGTTGCCTGGCTTAAGGACCTGTATCGTGTTAGCCATCACGAAATCTTCGGAACGTAGAGCTGAGGAAGCACATTTGCAAGAAGTATTTCGCTACCTTTTATATGACTCACGGGAACGTACGCATGAAGTATCCTGTCAAAAGAGACTAAGAATACTTGCAAGATGGTCAGGATTTGAAAGTGACCAATCAGCGGGAGGATGCTCTTGAACTGATCTACCAGAGAAGGGTCAGCGCCTCACGAGAATCCACAACGTATAAGACTCATTTTGAACCAGGTCCAAGTAACTCCGCGGGGAAATCATCGCCGAAATGAGTATAAAGGTAAGTTTCTTGCTCGAAAGACTGCAACCCAACTAGATCCACGAACACAACCAAGAACACATTCGAGTGTACCATCACAACGCATTCCTCACACTAAACCTCAATCATTCTTCGAGCAAGCTAAGACCATGTCAAACACCTCGCGGTCTACGCACATCGACATCTCCCCCGCAATCCTCTACTGGGGCACGCCCGTCGTCCTCATCACCACCACCAACCCCGACAACAGCATCAACATCGCACCCATGTCCTCCATCTTCTGGCTCGGGCACAACTGCATGATTGGCCTCGAAGCAGGCAGTCAGACAACGCTCAACATTCAGCGAACCGGGACCTGCACGCTCAACCTCGCTTCCGATGATATGAAAGATGCCGTCAATGCACTTGCTCGAACGACGGGTTGCTATCCCGTAACGGATGGGAAGATGGCGAGAGGATATAGTTATGTCAAGGACAAATTTGCGCACGCAAACCTTACGCCACTTCCTTCATCTACCAGCGATATTCCGGGGATCGCAGAATGTCCAGTCGTGATGGAAGCTGAGCTTGTCGCTGAGCATGCCTGGTTCAAAGGTCGACCTACCGCTGGCGCTTGTTTGTCGTTCGAGCTACACATCACACGCACTCAAGTCAGTCCGGAGTTAAAGAAAGATGGATATAAGAATCGCATTGAGACGGATAAGTGGAAGCCGATGATTATGATGTTCAGTGAGTTGTATGGTTTGAGGGAGGGGAAGGTGGTGGAGAGTGTGCTTGCGAGAATTGAGGAAGAGATGTATAGGCCGTTTACGGGGACGACTGGGTAGGGGTTTGGGAGGGCGTGAGATAGTAGGCGGGGTGGGTGAGGAGATGGGATGTTGAGATACTGGCCCAAGTGGCGACATAGTCAGATCGAGCTGCGATGTAATACATGATAACATTGGTTTGGCATGTGTCGTGCTACGTTGCAATTGTGTAAACTCTTTCACACCAGCTGCTGAGTGTCTAAAATATCGTTCTGCTCACTACCCGTTCTCGATCGCTTGCTGCACTACTTTACGATCCTGTTGGTTCAGCGTGGGAACCCGCCCCAAACACTTCCAAATCCTGAGTGTCAAAGGACCCTATCCCTTCATCGAACAGGTCGAAGTCAAAGTCCGAATTTGGCATGGTGAGGTCGTCGTACTCCGTCAGGACCAATGAAGGCAAATGGGGATCTGCGGCCAAAAAAGGGTCCATGGTGGCAGTAAATTGTTCCCTGTCTAGCCGTGTGGCCCTCGGATTTTCATCGCTAACCATCGCCCTCATGTCTTCTACTCCGTTTGTATTGCCGCTATTTGGTGGTACGTGAACATCCGGATCGGGAAGGATACCCATTGCCCGGGGCATCTTTACGTTCGACTTGATCGTAATGGCACTGTCTGATGGCATAGGAATATTCGGTAGCATTTTTGCTTGTCCATCAGTATCCTGATCTATAGGCTGAAAGCGCAGATCTGCATGGTGCTCTGCGATAGTGTCTTTGTCGAGTGAGGGTATGGTAGTATGCGGGGAAATACGATCTCCCACACTTGAATCCTGTTCTCTGTCATTGGCAGTTGAAGAATCCTTCGCATGAGATTCTTGTGTAGGATAATCTGTCCCAGAATCTTGTCTTCCAGCAGTATCCTCTGCAGGTGCACTGTATCCGGAATCTCCAGTCTGATGAGCTTCGGAGCCCGGCAACTGCAGTCCATAGTGCAGTGCCGCCCTGGCATCACATGTGCTCTCGGCGCTGGAGGTTTTTCGATATGCCTTGAACACCTGCAAAGAGTTAATCGATGGTCCTAGAGCTATCCTCAGAAGGTCGAAGATCAGTTCTTCAGTGTCTTCATAATCTGGCGTACGTCAGGAATAATGATGCTAATATGGACAGTGGATGACTTGACTTACGCGACTTGGGGACTGGACAGCCTGGGAACAAGATTGCGTACATGCCCGACCAGGTTATGCCATATACCGAGATGCTTGCCTCTTTCTCATCATTCATGTAAGTTAAGCAATTTGTCAAGTCCGCTGTCTTGCAGGGAATATTCTGGCGGCAATGTTCGTTTAGCGCACTGCCGTCGTGGTGGAAAGCTTCGCAGCATCTCCTACAGATGGTGCGATGATGCTTACGTAGGTGTTCTCTGGAGCACTGATATTATTACAAGACCAAGAATGGTTTCAATGATAGACTTGACTTTGGCGTTATCTCGAAACTCAGCACCTCGACAGTGAGGATATTCTAGAGGTATCCTCTTCGCAAATGGGCACGCGAGACTGCCACTTGCATGTGATCGCTGTGGACTTCGGCTTTATAGACCAGGCCAAATGAACCTTCAGCGTGAGCAGCATGCTTCTTGACAAATGGCAGGATTCGGTTCCCGAGACCGTAATTCGCCACCTGTGCAACTATGACCGGGGCGAGGAATTTCAATTGCGCCTCCAAGAATGCGTGAACTCTTCGAAATGTCCATATTTTCTCTCGCCCATGCTGCACCGCTGTCTCTGATTTCGCCCAAGCTGTTGGTCAAGAACTGCGCTCCGTTCAGTTCTTCCATTGGCAGATTTCTGTCCTGAAAGTTGTTGGCTCGAAACACGTTCATTGCTCGGTGTAGCACTTCTGGCGCTGATCCAATGTAGGCTGTTGTGGCGAATACTCTTTTTTGCTTTTGTCAGGATGTAGTGTGCGAGAACACGGTCCTGCTTGTCAGGCTGCGGAATGCCCATTGCAGTGAGTATTGTGTCCAAGGTGATCAAGGAGTCTAAGGCTCCTTTTGGAAGGAAATTATATGGTGTGTTATCGAAGGCACTTCTTTCCATTCTTAAGCGTAACAAATCAGAGAGTCTCATGTCTGAGGTGAAGTTCAATCGGCGGGGCATGTAGGCCGTGGCAGCGTGGTGGTTGACAGCAGGTCGGAGCTGAGTATAATGCTGGAGATGCTCTTTTTGCTGGGAGGGCCATATCGATGTTCGGAGCCCCCATGAATATTAGACTTGACTAGGTAGGCGGTAGAAATGCAATCGAAGACCTTAAAATGTTTTTCTGGTGTGGGTGTGGATGTTCGAGGTGCGGTGTTGTTGGGGCTGACGCTGATGCCTCAGTAGGAGATGAAATACCCTACGCATGTAT
>AJMS01010172.1:0-14563 GCA_000263175.2 Phaeosphaeriaceae sp. UM 1110
TCTCCCTCGCCTCCCCCTCTAATCTCCCAACCAAACCCTTCACATCCCGGCCCTCAACCAACCTCACCCTAACCTCCAACACCACCCTTTCCAACCTCCTCATCCCCTTCAGCAATCCCACCTCCTTCCTAAACTGCTTTCAAAGTGCGACTTCGCCCTTGGATCCACCAATCCCGTCAACACGAAAAAGATCCACCTCACTTCCCTCACTCCATCCAGAGCCGCTTGACGGATGATCTTGCCCGCCAAGAAGTCGTCCGAGGAATGTGCGTGGCCAATAAAGGGGTTCAGTGTGAATGGGAGGAGGCGGGTTTCGAGATAGATTTGGCGACAGATGGAGAGGAGGGAGAGGAGGGAGAGGAGGGAGAGGAGGTGGGGAGGGATGTAGCGGGGACCGCGTAGACCTTTAGACTTGTGCGTAGGATTGAGGAAGAGTGGTTTGTTCCAGATGTGGATTTCGTGGCGAGATAGTGCAAAGATGTAGATGAGATTGCGTATCTCGCCGGGAAGAAGTAAGAAGGGTTTGAAGTTTATGTGTATTGCTCATGGAGGCTGCGTAGATAGAAGCGGGTTCTGTGTTTGTCATTGGGACTTGAAAATGTCAAGACTGGGTTCTTCTCTGTGGAAAGAATTGTTGGAATTGGAACGGTATTATATGCACAGTTGTAGACCCAATTTTCGGGGAGCAATAGACGAGATGATGGGTTTCGGTTGCTCGTTTGAGCTTGAAGGTATTGGCGGAAAGAACGGATGTCAGCCGCACGCCAAGGACACTCCCACTCCAAATCAAGACTGCATGACTTAGGGAGAAATAATTCAAGACTCAGCTCGTAGTAAGTCAGTTGTATGCAGTCCAGACCTCTTAGTCTTGTATACATTCAGCTCTTGCTAGCTGACACAAACTCATTCCCAACCCAACATCCTCTACACATCTACAGTTTCGGCGTCTCCTCCTTCTCCCCAATGATATTCAAAAACGCTGTATGCACATGCTCCGTCAAATCCGCCGCCTGCAACGATCTGCCCTTCTCCTTAAACGCCAACTTTGAGCATTCCCTCGTAATACACGATCCTCCGTACGCCGCAAGCGCCAGCGTCTCGCTCGGCTCCATGTTCGTTCCATGGTCCCAGATCTTGTCGTGGTACGCTTTCCTATACGCAAGAAGCGTCGCTAAACTGCCGGTAAGTGTATCGCCCTGGCCGCCAGAGCGCTTGAGACCGCCCTCGCCCTCTGAGACCATGGTGTGGCTGCCGTTGGAGATGTAGTCCTTTGCGCCTTTTTGGATGATTGTCACGCCGCCGAAGGCTTTTGCGAGTTTTGAGCAGAGTTCGGAGGGTTCGCCTTCGTTTACGTCGACGCCCTTTGCCTTGGCTAGTCGTCCGAATTCAACGATGTTGGGTGTGAGGATACATTCCGTGCAGCCGTCTACGAGCTCTGGTCGTGTTTGGGCAAGGTACAGACCATCTGCGTCGAGGACGAATGGAATGCCTTGTTTTCGTGCTTCTTGGATCACTTCGGCGCAGGTGTCTTGCATGAGTTTGTCGCGCCCGAGACCGGGACCGATGACGATGACATGAAGACGTGATAGCATGCCGACGACTTCTGACTTGATGGATTCGATGTTCTCGTTTTTGCCTACGTTCTTGGATTGGCGCATATAAGGATGGACCATGAGATTGGGAGAGTAGGTCTTGATGACAGCGCCGGCCCCGGGTTCGCAAATTACGTGTGACTGTTCATGTTAATTATTGATTTATTGGAGGATTGGATCTACGTACCATATCGCAACCCAGTTTCGCAGATGCCATGGCGGAAAAGTATGGGGCGCCGGTGTAATCTTCACTGCCACCAATGACTGCTACACGTCCCAATTGACCTGAAAATTACATTAGCAAGCTTTATTGAATTATTTGGAGCTATATCTCACCCTTGTGGAAGCTCTCAAGCATAGGCGGTACCATAGTGTACACCTTCTTGAGAAGGTCTTTTCGTGTTGCGGACGCCATTTTGATTGTTATTTCAGAAGCTGTAACGGTTAAGATTTGCGTAAATTTCAATCGCGTCCGAATTCAATCAGCAAATGTTATGAAGTTAGTGGAAGCTTCATAGATTAGCAGTCCTGGTTATGGAGCTCACTGCTAGACTAGACGTCATGATGATAGCAACGCGGGGCGCGACTTTTCCTGGGATCTGCGATACGCGAACGCGCCACTCGTGCAATCATGCAGCAGACTGGCCGCGGAGGTGTACTAATTCATGCACGATTTTGAACACGATGAAGTTGAATTTATGCAATTTCCTTGGGTAATGGTACCTCCTTGATATATGCCAAACGCCATGCTCCTGAACGCCAATCTTACTGTACAGGTAGCCGACTACCTTCCTATTGAACGTGCATCCATTTGAGCTTTTGGCACTGCATTTTCTATGCGCTGCCACTCTCCGTTGAAGGCATTGGTAAGCCACCAGGCAAGTTCTGCATGTTGTTAGCATGTAACGAGTAGCACTATGGTTGTAGGGCTATCTTACTGTCATAGACGATCTTGTTCGCATTATGAAAGTAGATGCTGTGATCAGAATCCGGGAATACATGCACGTCGTAATTCTCAATGCCAGAAAGATCGAGCTTGTCGAGCAAGGTAAGCGTGTTCTGCATGTGAACGTTGTCGTCTGCTATCCCGTGCATGACGAGGAATCGAACGTTCTTCGAGAGCGACTCGACATCGGTAATGGAAGTGTTGTCATAGCCTCCAGCATTGTGCTGGGGAGTGTGCATGTAGCGCTCGGTGTAGATGGAGTCTACAGATCGACGTTAGCAAAAGCTGCAATACGCAGCAAACGAGCTTACCATAGAACCTCCAGTCAGTGACAGGCGCCACAGCCATGCCATATTTGAAGGTATTCCCGCCATCCATTTCGAGGGTCGTGAGCGTGGTGAAGCCGCCATAACTCCATCCCCAAATGGCCATCCTATCTGCATCAACATACTTCTTCGAAGCCCACATCTTTGCAGTAGCGATTTGATCATATGCTTCGTAAAATCCAATGTTGCCTCGGGTAATACAACGCAGCTTACGCCCGAGGTATCCAGTACCACGACCGTCGACAGTCACAACGATATAGCCCAAGGTAGCAGTGATGTATGACTGGAAGTCAACCTCGAACTTGCGGTGTACAGATTGCGATCCAGGTCCACTATACTGGAAGAAGAGTACAGGGTACTTTCGCTTCTCGTTGAAGTGTGGAGGGCGGCGCTCGAGAACGTTCAAGGTGAAACCTTCGACGTCGACAGTCTGGTATTTGAGGATGGGGAGCTCATGCTTCTGGACCAGTTTCGCCAGCGCCTTGTTCTCTTCCAAGGTCTTCTCGTACTTCTCGGTGTTTGAAGGTGTGCTTATGATCTTTTGCCATGGGATGCCAGGACCCTTGTACGACATCAGAGCGTATGACCCGCCAGTAGAGAAAGATGCATCGTAGTACGCAGAACCGCTGTCTTCCATGACCTCCCTCTTGCCAGTGCCGTTGAGGGCAACGACGTAAGCGTGGCGTTCAATCGAGCTCTTTTCAGTGGAGATATAGTAGACGAGGTTATTCTTCAGGTCCACACGAGAGGGCGCTTCTACAACCTCCCATTCGCCTTGCGTAAGCATGACTGGCTTATCACTGTCAAGCGGAGAAAAGTAGCCGATGTGATCGTAGCCCTCGTGGATGACAGTATCAATGTAACCATCGTTCTTGCGGCCTTGCGCAGGATCAGCCGGGATGAAGGTCGTCTTCTGAGAAACCTCAAACCATCCTCCGTCCAGCTTCGCAACGTTCTCTTCGCGAACCGTCTTGCCTGTGCGTTTTGCGACGTCAATAAGGACAAGCTTCAGGGTATCGCTCTCGCGATTGGTCTCGCGAACAAGAACGTGTCCATCCTTGCCGGCCCAAACAATTTCAGTAATGAGGCGGTCGTCATCAGCGAAATCGTTCTCGATCTCGACATTGAAGACATCTCCCTTTTCGACATCGTAGAACTGTAGCGAGACGACCGGATTCGGCGCTCCAGCCTTGGGGTATTTGATGTTCCGAACCTCCGGGTAGTTCTCTTGTCCCTTCTCGGGGTTCTTTCCACTCGGCCGGGAGAGGAAGTACTGCACAGGATACGTCGGTACCATGGACTCGTCTGTGCGAAGGAAAGCAACATATTTGCCATCCTCAGACCACCACGTAGCACTGTTTCCTTGAAAGACTTCCTCTTCGTATACCCAATCCGGAATACCGTAGAACAGCTCCGAGCCGCCGTCATGTGTGATCTTGGTGACCTTGTCGGAATTCAGCTTGCGGATGAACAAGTTGTTGTCCCTCGTGAAGACGACAGCGTCTGACTGTGGCGAGAAGGAAGCGAGCTGCACGCGCGCTTCGGGATTCTCTGGGTCAAGTGGCTCTCCCTTCTGTGTCTCGACATCAAAGATCCAGTATAAGCCTGTATAAGAGTGTCTCCAGTTCTTCTTCACCTCGGACAACACAAGCACCTTCTTGAAGTCGTTGCTTGGCCAGACGTTGCTGGGGTATATGAATATGCCATCGTTGACCTGGAAGCTACTCTTCTTCATCAAAGTAAACTTGCTCCCAGTCGCCCTGATGTTGCCTTTGCTCCTGATATCCTCCACTACCAGGTAGTCTTTGCCCCGTACGCCCTTCTCAAGCAGCAGTCCGTCTTGTCCATCTGGACCAGCAATCCAAGAAACACTTTGCGATGATGGCCAGAATTGTCCTCCGAGAACACTGTCGAGCGTGATCTTCTTTCCCGAGCCTTTCGTGACGCTTGCGTTGGGGTCGTGTGGGCGCGTGGATGCATGCTTATAGCTGCCGTTCATCAAGAACAACACGAGCGCCAGACCCCAGCCAAGCGCGCATATAGTCCCCACGACCCATAGCCATCGGCGCGTCTTCTTGTCTACGGGTGTGAGGGGATGGAATTTGCCCTCTTCAACATCGAATCGCTCTTGCGCATGTCCGCGCCGCCTGCTGTCGTCATCGGTGTACTTCTCCTCCAGCTTCGAGCGTGCGCCGTTGGGGAGGCCATCGTTGAGGTGTTCGAGTACGAGCGAGGTTGTCGATATTGAGGACCCAGAAGCTTCAGAGCCGTCTTCTGAGTGTCGCGCAGAGTCCGGTTGCCTGGCTAGAAGCTCCGTCTCCTCCTCGTTCAGCTCGCGCTGTCGCGGCATGGCGGCCAATGTTTGATATGTAGCTGGCTATTATGCTGTCATTGCTGAATTTTACAGCTACTGTTCACTACATCTGGCGACGACACGAGTGAATTGTGTCGTGAGCGGGCGCAATATGCGGGTAATATGGTCGATGTTGCGGAGCTCACGCGGAGGTGCAAGTGTTCGTGTTGGCCGAAACATCCAAGCCACCTTTTGACACAGGTTGCAACACCGCCCGGGGGCCTAAGAAACAAAGGATGGCGGGAGCAAAAGTCTATTCAAAACCTATTTCGGATATTTTGGTATCAACGTACATACGCCCCTTTCATGAACCAAGCGGTCTGGATTACACTTTACGGTTCGACTCCACCCAATGCCATGGCTTGCTTATTCTCATCAAAGTAATCTTACACGTGGACGTGTCTTGGATACGTCGTAAATCTCTAGTGCGCTCATCCAGCAGCCGTAATAAGAGAAAGCATTCTGGATGCAGCCAAAGTCTCGCCACGCCTATTGCTTGCCTTGTCCAAATAGTGCTGTACCTTTGCCGTACATCAGGACATGCCATGCAAACGCGCACCAAACTGTTCGAGTCGTTCCTCAAGGGCTCTTCATCTGGCGCTTTCTATGAAGGTAATGGGCCGAGGTAGTCCTAGACATTACTTAGTAGATGTACGCAAGATATGAGTCTTAGATGTCGCATACCTCCTTCATCGTTCCTACAGCGTACATCTTCTCGACCTCAGATCGAATACCCTTGATCTTGATGCGGATGTTGGTGCCCTTCTCGATGACTTGCTCTCCGTTGTCGGTCCACTGCGGTGGTGTGGCATTTGCATCGTATGTGATGTCTGAGGGGATCATCTGCGTGGTTTTAGTGAATAGGTTCTTCGGTCTCGCGCACGGCAGTCCTTACGTTACGTCCCACAAAGGCTTGCAGAGAGCCGCAGTCGACAAAGAATCCTGTCCTCAGGACTGAAGTGACGACTCCATCCATCTAGATGCGATCAGCGCCATGTCACGTCCAACTATACCAGCTGAACTTACCACCTCGCCCTTGTACGGCCGCCATACGATGGCTTTGTAGTGTACGACGTATTCGGCGTGCCCCGAGCCAGGCAGCACTTTCCCATCCGAGATGTCAAAGGCGTCCAGTATGCATACGATGGTGTATTTGCCTGTGCTGGAGCCCTCCTCCTTCATCAACAGTTCGCGATGGATATGTGACCGGATGAGTGGTCCGAAATACGAGGGATGCAGTTGGATCGTCTTCTCGAGCTCTTTAAGGAAGAACATGACTGCGCGTGTTGCGACAGTCTCAGCGACTATCGTTGGTGGATGCGCTGGGCTTTGGAGGCGACTATGGGCGAGGTGCACGGTTGAGCGTAGGTGGTTGGAAGAAAGCTTTCAGCACGGGTGCTTTCGTATTATGCGACTCTATTGTCTGATTGTTCCAACTGCAGCGACGGTGGTGAAGGCGCAGTGAACAATGCGCGCGTGCGAGTGAGAGACTCCAACTACCAACTACCCTGCCCTCAAGTATTGGTCCTATGATCCATGCACGAATATGACAGCAGCTGGGGAGGTTGTATGCTGCAGGATGCTGCAAGGCGCACGTATGTGTGGGCGAGGCGTGGAGAACAATGGGGGAGTGCCTGGGGTTCTTTGGGTTAGAGGTCGCGTTCCCAAGAAGATGCTCGGCGCGGAAAATCATTTGGTTCCAACAGCCCCAACACGCTCACCTGCCAGCACGCGCGCCCCACCCTTTCCGCCCATGCTGTGGAACTTTCACCCTGCGTCTGTCTGTTCAACACCCTGACCGACAGCCGAAGTGCCTGCAGCCATACAGCCGTTTCTAAGCATGTTCTGGTAGTCGCTTCATTCATCCTTTGACATCCGCGACAACACTGCATCCGGCGCCATGTCTCTCAACCTCGAGAAGCAGCTCCAATTTGTACGTCATTTGGGAGCCTCTGATCAGCGAATACTGACTTGAATATAGTACGGGGCATACCACCACAACCGCGTACGATGACACAAGTTGCAGACATCTTCACATGTCAGCTGACGACTGTAGGTCAATGTCGCTGTACACATAATCTGTGTGCCGCCGATCTTGTTGACTGCATTTCTGCTTGTATGTCACTTCTCGAGCCCACCATGAGCTCTGCTAATAAGGACACAGGCAACCAACACTCCTGCTGTTCCGCTTCCATCATGGCTTTCGGTGCCAAACCTCCCCCTTAATGCCGGCACCGCGGCAGCTGCGCTGTACTCGACGCTATACGTCCTCATGGAGCCTGTCGCTGGTGCCGTTCTCGCTCCTATCCTCCTCGGCGCAACCGCTTTTGCGAACCACCTTACTTCGACCTACGGAGCAACCGCGAATTACTGGGCTGGAGCGATCAATATTGTATGCTGGATAGCGCAGTTTATTGGACACGGCAAGTTTGAGGGAAGGGCGCCGGCCCTGCTGGACAATCTTGTTCAAGCCATCTTCCTGGCTCCTTTCTTCGTTTGGTTCGAGATTCTCTTCGCCTGTGGTTACCGCCCTGAGCTGAAGCGCCGCATCGACCTGGCCGTGGAGCAGGACATTCAGAAGTTCAAGAAGAGCAAGGAGAATGGCGCCGCGAAATGAGAGGCTCAGGATGACATATACGCGAATGAGGCATCAAATCAGACAATATCTTCGTGGCTGGGAGGGATGATGGCAGCAGGACCCTTGTAATAAAGAAGAGATTTTGGGAGGTCAGCATTGCATAGGAGCACGGTGAATCAGGCGTTTGAAGTTGCATACGGCATTCATTGGTCCCGTTCATGCTTGTAGTATGAATAATTGATGCTTGGAGAATTGAGAACACGGATCGCTGGATACCTACATAGATTACTCGTCCACTTTGTGTTTCGATGTCAATGTATTATTTTGGTTATGGTCAAGGTGCGTGGAGAACCACGAGTGATTTTGCACAACCTTTTTTCACACAAGTCTTTATTATATTCGCCAGGCTATTGCAACACAAGACACTAAATTGCGGAGTATGGCACAACCTGGAGGACACCATCACTTGCGCCAATGGTTGGGCACTAATTCAAACCCTTGAAGCATGACTAGATGTTGGTAAACCATGGCCTCGTCTGATTGTCCGGCAATACGAAGAAATGCGAGGGCACTTAGTGGTTCAATCTTGACGTATAATTCTGCTTGTCCTATCGCTCCTGGATGAGCGCACAACCACTCAAGGCCTGGTGACTATAGTATTTAGCGAGGAGTTCGAGATGATGAACTCATCTTTGACATGACATCGTGGAGACGTACTGGAATTTTTGATCACCTTCATAAATTCATATGTTTGAGCTGTATCCGCTAAGCTCTGGAAATTCTATGACAACTTGTTAAAGACCACACTTTAACCTAAAAGTAAACAACGGACGACGTCCAAGTTCCGAACGAGGTCATGCGTACATGTTCACGTCAAGGCTCACTAGCTAGCAGCCAGAAGCACAAAAGTATGGTGCCTAATATTTTTGATACGAACTTCAGGCTCTGTAGCCGCCACGCTGGGGTGAACTCTGTACAATATATGGCATATCATATCACAGCCTGAAGTCAACCCAGACATCTTGTCAAATCTCAGATCAGATTTTCTTTTTTTCAAGTATAGGCCATCTCGTTGCCGCGAACACGCCTTGTGCCCACTTCAACATCTAGTGGCCTGGAGCATACGAGCGATCTACCATGCCCGTGCATTATAGCTACGGTCTGTTATAGGCACTCGGGTGCAGCAATTTCGTAGTAGACTACCACATCTCATTTTACAGCGGGAAACATAGCATGCATCTTCGCTAGGTGTCTGATTGGGAGAGGCAGTGGAAGTATACTAAGAAGTCAGGAAGGCCAGATCCATGGCGAGCCACAGTCCCAAAGCGTGGAGGTACAGACAATGCTCTTTCTACTCGAGCCCGTATCAAAAATCATAACATGCGCCAGGCTACACTAGCATTCCAGCATAATGCCACATGCTCTTTGTTGAGCTGGTGTTGCCAATCAGTCGTGGCCAGATTCTGAGGCAGACTCCAAATACTTGGAATGTTTCAAGCTATAGCATAATTACCCCCAGACGCAGGTACGTATGCGGCATCGTGGAGGAGTGCACGTATCTTACCCACTTCATGTACCATTGCTATGCTTCAGTGTATGCATTAGGCTACAGTGAGTTGGTTGCAAAATCGTGTATGTCGGAGCATAAGAAGGGCAGCTACTCGGCTCCAGGCTAGCACGAAAATGTCTTGATGTTCAGTGGGCACCTTCGTGGCAGTCTTTCATCTCACAGGGTGAAGACTACAAGTGATTTCCGTCCTCTCTGTGCCATCAGGATCAATCGACGTATTCTCCAGGCTACACAGTCATCGATGTGAAATCTTGCCTGCTGCACGACAATCAGGAGCATGCAGGTGTTGGCAGCTTGGTTCTAAGCTGGCTCAAACGTATTTGAAGGGTGTTTCGGCAGTACGAGTATACTGTACAGTTGACGTCTTTTCTGGTAGCTTGAAGGCCTACATCTCATTTTCCTTACCATTTTGCCCTGATGATCATGGATTGTATACATTAGGCTTTGGCGTTCTCAAAATGTGTCGCCATACTCCGATCCGGGGGACGCAAAGGATCAGAGTCAATTTTTAGTTTGGTCGATACACACTTGAAGGATACCTCGGTACGGCGTTCACGCCGTACTGGTGGTTTGCCTTTCAGCAGCCTGTATACATGCAACTGCTTCCCCATACTATGGTGGCATGGTCAATGTGGATTATATACGTCGGGCTGCGGTGCTCTTGAAGCAACTATGCTGCAGCCTGGACGATACGATGGACAGAATTAAGCTTCATTCTGGTCTATACGTACTTGAAAGCGTCTCGATTCTGGGAGAACAATGTACTCTGATTTCTCAAGCAACAGCGTGGAGAATACATGTCCTTCTGCATGTATACTTGTGATGTCCGGAGCAATGGGAAGAATGACGCGAAGAGGCGATATTCAGTGGGCAAGGGAAAGATTAAAGGCGCTGACAATGAATACATGCTGAGCGTGAAGCCATCTTTGTCTACAGCTCGTAGAAAACTGTCCCGCAGAGTACCCGGTTTCACACGATGCCGGATGTAGTCAACAAATATGGGAGGAGACTGCGACTTTTCACGCAGCCTCGTGAGGACAGAAGCACAGGAAGCGATCGAATGATACAGAAAAATATTCCACTGTGTCCATCAGGTGGGTGTAGAAAAGTTGTTGTCGTGGTTATGAAGCTTGGTCCAGGTCGCGGCCTTTTTGGATTAGTGTCAAGCTTGGCGTAGCGCTTTCCTCCCGAGCGACCGCAAGTCTTTTGCTTCCAGCAGAGCTCCATCTTCTACTCCATCAACATCTCCCCTCTTTTCCTTCTGCATCAATCTCAATTGATTGCAGAGCTATTCGAATAGCCTCTTGAGCACCACAGCCATGTTCTCAAGAGCCATCCGCCAGTCGAGCCGCCGGGTCGCTGCAATCTCTGCTTCGGGCAGAATTGCGTCGGTAAGTCCATCGCAACACCTCGCCATTGCGCCTGCCGCCCCCGCCGCCATCGCCCGCAGCTTCCCGATGCGCGAAATGATGCCATTGGCGATGCAGCGAGCTTCAATGATGGAATTGGGGTGGCGGCGTGGGCTGCGAGGAGCTCCCATTGTGCCGAGACTTGGACCGAGCAGAGTACTGACGACCATCTTCCCACCAGACCCGCGCGCCTGCTTTCAACGCTGCTAAGCAGGTTCGAACCTACGCCGCCGATGCGAAGGCCACCCCCACCGAGGTCTCCTCCATCCTCGAGCAGAGGATCCGTGGCGTCCAGGAGGAGAACAGCCTCGCTGAGACTGGCCGTGTCCTCTCCGTCGGGTACGCTAGAATTGCTGGAATCGAATTGGAAAGGACGCGGAAGAGCTGACGAGGATGACAGTGACGGTATCGCCCGTGTCCACGGCATGAACAATGTCCAGGCTGAGGAGCTCGTCGAGTATGCCAAATCACAGCTACAGGTGCTATAGAGGAAAGCTAATAGAGCCACAGGTTCGCCTCTGGTGTCAAGGGCATGTGCATGAACTTGGAAGCCGGCCAGGTCGGTGTTGTGCTCTTCGGTTCTGATCGTTTGGTCAAGGAGGGCGAGACCGTCAAGCGTACCGGAGAGATTGTCGATGTCCCCGTCGGCGAGGCTCTTCTCGGCCGTGTTGTCGACGCTCTCGGCAACCCCATTGACGGAAAGGGTCCCCTCAAGACCACCGAGAAGCGCCGTGCTCAGCTCAAGGCTCCCGGTATCCTGCCCCGTCGTTCCGTCAACCAGCCCGTACAGACTGGTCTCAAGTCCGTCGACGCCATGGTGCCCATTGGCCGTGGTCAGCGTGAGTTGATTATTGGTGATCGTCAGACCGGAAAGACCGCTGTCGCTCTCGATGCCATGCTGAACCAAAACAGATGGAATAAGGGCCAGTTTAAACACCCTCCCGTCGTTTGACAAGTTGCTGACAGTATACAGGCTCTGACGAGACCAAGAAGCTGTACTGTGTCTACGTTGCCGTTGGTCAGAAGCGATCCACCGTCGCTCAGCTCGTCAAGACTCTTGAGGAGAACGACGCCATGAAGTACACCACCATTGTCGCTGCTACTGCTTCCGAGGCCGCTCCTCTGCAGTACATTGCTCCCTTCACTGGTTGCTCCATGGGAGAATGGTACGTGGCTCCTACGTCTATTTCACAAGTGGTCATACACAAATCATATCTGCTTGACGCACTTCCCGCTCCCGGATGGCCCAATCCATCAAACAGTTGACCAAAGCTGACCAATTTTATTAGGTTCCGTGATAACGGAAAGCACGCTCTCATCATCTACGATGACTTGACCAAGCAGGCCGTTGCTTACCGTCAAATGTCGCTCCTTCTCCGTCGTCCTCCAGGCCGTGAGGCTTACCCCGGTGACGTTTTCTACCTCCACTCTCGTCTCCTCGAGCGTGCGGCCAAGATGAACGAGAAGCTCGGTGGTGGCTCGCTCACTGCTCTCCCCGTCATTGAGACCCAGGGTGGTGACGTGTCTGCCTACATTCCCACCAACGTCATTTCCATTACCGATGGATAAGTCTACCCTTCTCCTGTCTCATCTGCACGTGACTGACCGATCTTTACTCAGATCTTCTTGGAGGCTGAGCTCTTCTACAAGGGTGTCCGTCCCGCCATCAACGTCGGTCTTTCCGTGTCCCGTGTCGGTTCCGCTGCCCAGCTCAAGGCCATGAAGCAAGTCGCTGGTTCCCTGAAGCTCTTCTTGGCCCAGTACCGTGAGGTCGCCGCCTTCGCTCAGTTCGGTTCCGACTTGGACGCGGCTACGAAGCAAACTTTGTCGCGTGGAGAGCGTCTTACGGAGCTCCTGAAGCAGAAGCAGTACCAGCCCATGGCCGTCAACGAGATGGTTCCTCTCATCTTCGCTGGTGTCAACGGTCTTCTCGACAACGTCCCCGTTGCCAAGATTCTCCAGTGGGAGGCTGACTTCCTTGCCCACCTCCGATCGAACGAGTCTGAGATGCTCGAGACCATCGACCGGGAAGGTGCGCTCAGCAAGGACCTCGAGTCTAAGCTGAGGGAGGTTGCCACAAGCTTCACCAAGAGCTTCTTGTAAATGGGAGAAGGCTTGAAGAGTGGGTAAACCCTATTTTATCATTTCAAGGGGTCAAAAAGTGCTGATTGGTCCTCTGGAATAGATGTATAATAGAAGATGTGTCCTCGCCATCAGCTGTCTCAATATTGAAGATTTTGTTCGTTTTCAAAATATTGAACATGGCCCCGATGGTGCGAAGTGTGGTGCATGTCTTGAGCCAAGATCGAGTACCCTCCTGTGATTCCCTTTGCTCTGTTAGCTGTTAGCGGTACATGCGCGGCATCGAGTGGCGGACGCGCGGATGGTAGCCTGTATATCGCAAATCCAGCTTTTCGTTATGTTACTTGACATTTCCTCTGTGTGATGTTGATGTTATGTGTTGTCCCGAACTCGTGCATACCGTGTTTTCAAGACCCGCTCCAAGCATATAGCTCTCACTGCTGATAATGGATCCCGAAGTCATTCAATGGCTCATATGGAGATCAGATTGTTTGCCATTGCTCACTAAAGACAATCAGGCTCGGATTCAGATAACACTTCCAAATAACTACACTGCCGATTCGGCGAATTGGGCAGTTGCAACGACGTGCCGATCATGTCACCCATTCTGAGAAGATGACAGCTATCTTCCTCATCGCGAGAAGTTATGTCTAGATTCCTCACCACAACACCAATTGAATCATGAAGTGAAAGAGTCAAAACAGCGCTGTCGATTCTCAAAGTCCATACCAGGACTCGAGTCTATACAAGTCTTATCGAGCCCAGTCATATCTAGAGCCCTATATCATAGTACAATTCGGTCTATGTACACCCTTTACCTCCTCCCTCTATCATCCTCCTCATCCCCATCTCCATCCTTGAACGGATCATCCCCAATCTCCACCGCATCGCCGGTCTCCGCCGGCTCATCATGATACTCATCATCCCACGTCGTCCTAAGACTGATATCGTCATCGTCTTCCCTCAAGCGCTCAGCTGCCTCCAACGCCGCCGGATCATCCGCATACTCGCGCTCCAAGTCATCAACACTAGCCCGGCGGATTCCAGCGCGCTCTTCAGCCTCGAGCTGCGCAGCACGCTCTTTTGTCTTTTTGTACATGAACCATCCCGTAATCAAACCCGCAATAGCCCCAATAGCAATAGACAAGTA
This sequence comes from Phaeosphaeriaceae sp. UM 1110, assembly GCA_000263175.2. Lineage (NCBI taxonomy): Eukaryota > Fungi > Ascomycota > Dothideomycetes > Pleosporales > Phaeosphaeriaceae > Phaeosphaeriaceae sp. UM 1110. The sequence continues at coordinate 14,007 of AJMS01010172.1, forward strand.
ACTTATCGCCTTCGTCTTCCCGTCCATCTTCCCTCCACTCTCCGCAATCTTCTCAAACTGGGATCCAATAAAAATATGAATCATCAGCTTCGGTGACACGATTGCAGTAGCTAGGCCGTAACTGGCCCAGTGAACAGTGGGGAAAGTGGCTACGGCGCCGTTGGACAGCGAGTATGGCAGCGGACACATGCGGATCATGACGAGCAGCTTGAGCCCGTCGTGTTTGAGGGTGAGCGCGAGCGCGGCGAAGCGCTTGTCGTTTGCGATGAGGCGATGCACGAGGTTTTTGAGGACGGAGCGCGAGAGGATGAAGGAGGCGGTTGAGCCGGCGATTGTGGCGGTCGCGGCTATGAACCATCTAGTCGTAAATGTCAGCACGTCCTTGCTCTCAACATCGTGGCGTGTATGGAAGGAGTGAGGATATCAGGGGAAAGATCGAGGACGTACCCATTCGGAAACCCATAAACGAAGCCCGCAATCGTCAATAGTGACGAGTATCCAATCAATGGCGGGAACGACACCACAAATATCAACACCCATAGTATAAGCCATCCAGC
>AJMS01010171.1:0-14542 GCA_000263175.2 Phaeosphaeriaceae sp. UM 1110
AACAAACGCCCAAAATACATTGCAGAAAAAATGAAATAGCTTCCCCCCATCCGTGGTATACAAAGAATTTTATACATATTACACGTCATACCCATGAAAGAAACCCACGTTACCCCGTGGTAGATACGCCTGTCTAATGCTTTTGGTAATGGGAAAGATCTAGATGCTTGGTATATAAGGAGTGATACGAAGAAACGCCGAATTCATCGCCTTGAAATGTTTGTGCTTTTGTGGTTTGGTGGTTCCGATACGCCAATGGTAAATAAAAGGGAAATGCATATGAGGACGGGGCCTAAGCCATGACCATGGCGAGCAGAGCCATGCGCGTGTACAATCCGTAACGCATCTATCATTCATTAGCTCTGTGTGCTGGATTTATTAAGGGAATGACTCACCTGGCGGAAGTACGCTGCCCTGGGGTCAAAGTCCACCTCCTCGTGAATCTCGTTGTTCCTTGGCAATGGGTGCATGACAATCATGTTGGTCTTCGCACCCTTCAACACCTTGTTGTCGATGACAAATGAATCCTTGACCTGCTCATAAGTCGCGATGTCGGGGAAGCGCTCCTTCTGGACGCGGGTGCAGTACAGGACGTCCGACGAAGCGACCAGTTCCGGGGTAAGCTCGTTGGTGATCTTGTTAAGCTGGCCACGAGCCTTGAGGCCATTGATGACACCTTCGGGCATGCGGAGAGATTCGGGCGAGACGAGGTTGACCGTGACGTCGTAGTGCGAGAGCAACTCGCAGAGCGAGTGCACAGTGCGGCCGTACCTGAGATCTCCGACAAAGGTGATGTTGAGGCCATTGACTGTTCCCAACTCTTCACGGATGGTAAAAATGTCCAACAAGGCCTGGGTTGGGTGCTCGCGGGCACCATTTCCAGCATTGATCATGGGAACACCGGCGAACTTGGCGGAGATGTCGATCGCATCCTCCTGGGGGTGGCGCAGCACGATAGCATCGCAGTAGCATGCTAGAGTGCGAACAGTGTCGGCAATAGTCTCGCCCTTTTGCGTAGAGGAAGCGATCTCGTTGACGATAACAACTTCACCACCAAGACGCTTCATGGCGGCATCGAATGATGCGGAGGTCCTAGTAGACGGCTCGTAGAACATCGTGCACAAGACTTTGCCTTTGAGAATGTCGAGGCATCCTTGCTTTTGCGCACCCAGACGCATCTCTTGAGCAATGGTAAAGAGAAGATGCAGGTCGGCACGAGAGAATTGCTTGACAGAGGTAATGTGCTTTCCCTTGAAGGGAGACTTGGCGAGTAGCTGCGACAAAGACAGCGCCCTATTTGATCTGGCCAACTCCAGGTTTGATTGATCGTGCGCGCCTTGAGCAGGGAAGAACTCCTGAACGTCGACCTTTGTGACTTCGAGGTCATAGTGGCGGGCAATGGCCTCAATGAGCAGCTTCGCGTTCTTGACGTTCGTGACAAGCGGTGTCTGATAGTCGACGGCCATACGACGTGTCTGGTACCCTCGGCTCATGTAGTTGGCCGGTCGTCGGTAGCGGTTGCTCGATGGCAAGTTGATGTACAAGTCGATCAGGTTGTTCGACAAGTGGTTCGTCAATGAGTACTCAGATTTCTGTGCGTCGTAGTCGCCCTCGGGAAGTACCTCAAGGAACTTGACAGGCAGTCCGTGCTCTTGAATGTAATCTGCGGTACCAGCAGTGGCGAAGAGATTATAACCCATCTTGTGCAGGCGCTCAATAGACGGCAACATCTCCAACTTGTCCTTGAAGGAACCGATAGACAACAGAACGTTCTTGTTGGGCAGCCTGAATCCGGTAGCGATGAGTCCCTTGAGGTAGGCTTCATACTTTGTGCGTCCAAAGCAAGCAACTTCACCAGTCGAGGCCATCTCCACACCAAGCACCGGATCGGCACCGGACAAGCGAGAGAAAGAGAATTGAGGAACCTTGACACCGACGTACTCAGCGGGGATGTTGACAGGAGGATATTCCTGAACGGGAAGTCCAGCCATGGCTTTGGTGGCCATCTCGATGAGGTCAACATTCATGACCTTGGATACGAACGGGAAAGAACGACTCGCACGGACGTTACATTCGATGACCTTGATCTCGTTGTCCTTGGCGATGAATTGGATGTTGTAGGGTCCAGTGATGTTCAAACTTGCGCCTATTTTCTTTGTTGCATCTTCGATCTGTTTGATCGTGTCCTCGTCCAGATCTTGCGGGGGCAAGATCAACGTGGCATCTCCAGAATGAACACCTGCATTTTCGACGTGCTCCGAGATGAAGTGACCGATCATCTTGCCGTTAAGGGCGACAGCGTCCATCTCGATCTCCTTGGCGTTCTCGATATACTTGGTGATGACGACAGGATGCTCCTTAGAAACGTCCGCAGCCTGGTTCAAGTAGTTGGCCAGATCGTGCTCCGAGTACACGGTGTTCATGGCGGCACCAGACAAAACGTATGATGGTCGTACCAGCACCGGATAGGAGACCTTCTTGCAGAAGTCCCGGGCCTCCTCAATGCTGGTAAGTTCTTTCCAGGCCGGCTGATCGACAGAAATGCGGTCGAGCATGCGAGAGAACTTGTAGCGGTTCTCGGCGTTGTCGATCATCTCAGGCGAGGTACCCAGAATCTTGACGTCCATGCGGTGGAGGGCAAGGGCGATGTTGTTGGGAGTCTGACCTCCGAAAGATGCAATCACGCCGCTGGAATTCTCGATCGCGTAGATGTCCAAGACCTGTCCAAGCGTCAGTGTATCTGTGATGCGGACGAATACAGCTTGTATTTACCGTCTCGAGAGATATGTTTTCGAAATAAAGTCTATCTGCTTCATCGTAATCTTGTACAAGTCAGCGGAGGTTTCGAGAGCAAGAGTAGAGGTACATACCCGTTGACACGGTCTCAGGATTGTAATTCAGCATGACTGTCTTGAAGCCTTGCTCGCGAAGGGTACGGATAGCGCGGACAGAGCACCAGTCGAACTCGACAGAAGATCCGATGCGGTACACACCGGAACCGAGGACCATGACACCCTTGTCATCGAACTTGATGTCATGCTCCGTGCCGTTGTATGTCAAGTACAGGTAGTTGGTCACGGCGGGGAACTCGGCTGCAACTGTATCGATCTGCTTGACAACAGGGAAGATACCAGCGTCAACACGAGTACGGCGGACAGCAAGCTCGTTGGTGTCCCAGAACTTGGCAAGCTGACGGTCGGAGAAACCAAGTTCCTTTGCTCTCTTCATCAACGGCAGGGTGATAGTGGCCGTGTTGTAGTTCGACATATCTTTCTCAAAGTTGCTAAGGTCCTTCAGACGGCTGAGGAACCACTTGTCGATCTGAGTCATCTCCCAGATCTTGTCGACGGAGTAGCCTGCCTTCATTGCGTTGGCGATGGCGAACAACCTCTGATCAGAAGGTGTCTGTAGTTCTTGATCAATGCCCATGAGAGCAGCAGTCTCGTTGAAACCCAGGTTGTTGGGGTCGATCTCTCTGATGGCCTTCTGAATCGCCTCCTCAAAGGTTCTGCCAATGCTCATGACTTCACCAACACTCTTCATGGAAGATCCAAGGAGGGTGGACACACGCGTGAACTTCTTCAAGTCCCAGCGAGGAATTTTGACGACAACATAGTCGAGCGATGGCTCGAAGCAGGCGCAGGTGACACGAGTCACGGAGTTGGAAATCTCGTTCAAGGGAATGTTGAGACCGAGCTTGGCCGCGACGAAGGCAAGAGGGTAGCCAGTGGCTTTAGAGGCCAAGGCTGACGATCGAGACAAACGAGCGTTGACTTCGATAATGCAGTACTCCTTGGAGAAGGGGTTCAATGCATACTGAATGTTGCACTCTCCAACAACGCCAAGATGGCGAATGACGTTGACCGCCGTTGTTCGGAGCATGTTGTAGTCTTCGTCAGATAGAGTCTGAGATGGTGCAACAACAATCGAGTCTCCCGTGTGAATACCAAGCGGATCGAAGTTCTCCATGTTGCAAACCGTGATACAGTTGTCGCGGGCGTCACGGACAACTTCATACTCGATCTCCTTCCAGCCCTTCATACTGCGCTCAATAAGTACTTGTGGGCTGGCAGCGAAAGCCTTGTTGCAAAGGTCGAGTAGCTGCTGTTCGTTGTTCGCAAAGCCACTACCCAGACCACCAAGGGCGTAAGCGGCTCGCACAATGACGGGGAAGCCAATGTCCTTTACAGCGTTCATGGCTTCTTCCACGTTGTTTGCGGACGCAGACTTGGCGCATTTCTCGCCAATCGACTCCATACTGCGGGCGAAAAGCTCTCGGTCCTCCGTAGTGATGATGGTATCGATGGGCGTTCCAAGCACCTTGACTCCCAGACCTTCGAACTCATCCTTGAGCTGGATACCGACTTGAAGAGCGGTCTGTCCACCGAATGTGACGTAAATTCCGTCCGGTCGCTCCTTCTGGATAACCTTGCGCACGAAGTCGGCATTGACTGGCAGGAAGTACACCTTGTCAGCCAGACCCTTCGAGGTTTGGATGGTGGCAATGTTGGGGTTGATGAGGATGGTGTAGATGCCCTCTTCCTTTAGCGCTTTGATAGCCTGACTACCAGAGTAATCAAACTCTCCAGCCTGACCGATGCTGAGACCACCACTGCCCAGGACGAGAACCTTCTTCACATCCACTCTTGGGGACTTCTTCCTGTTCTCCTCGAAGGTGCCACCAGGGAACTCAACGGGCTTGGACATGACCTCGCTGGACTGCATAGCTTTCTGAATGGTGCTAATGAATGTGTCGAAGAGGTATTCGGTATCGCGAGGTCCGGGTGTGTGTTCAGGGTGGAATTGGACACTGAAGTATGGTCTTTGCACATGTCGAATACCCTCGTTGCTGCCGTCGTTGGCGTTCACAAAGAGCTCTTCCCAACCATTGGGCAGAGTCTTCGAGTCAACAGCATAACCGTGGTTCTGCGATGTGATGTGGCACTTGCCTGTGAGAAGGCTTGTGCATGGGATGTTGGCTCCACGGTTACCAAACTTCATCTTGAGGGTGTCTGCGCCTGCAGCTCGCGCAAGCAGCTGGTGCCCCAAGCAAATACCGAAGATGGGTGTTCTCGCTTCGTCCATGGCAGCTTTGATGTGCTTGACGGTGTTCTCCATCATGGCTGGGTTACCAGGACCGTTCGAGATAAACAGTCCATCGTACTCCTTGCCAGCAAGCTGAGGGAAGTCATAGTCCCAAGGAACTTGCAGAACTTCAACACCTCTCCGGACCAAGCATCTCAGCTGGTTGTATTTCAGACCGACGTCGACGGTGACGACACGTACTGGGCGACCGGAGGGATGCTTGAGGGCGGTCGCAGGGTCGGGAGACCAGAGCTTCGGCTCTTTGATGGACACTGTGGATGGTCAGAGACGATCGCCATATCAAGCTGTGGTTATTCTACCTTCAGCTACAAGGTTCTTCGAGTTTGGATCAACCCATTCGCACTGAGCAAAGCTGCTCTTCCAGGCGTCCGCAGCAACCTCGACCTCGCCATCTGCCAGATCCTGGGTGTTGACGATGCCATTGGTGAGCGCAGCGGAAATTGGTGCTGCTGCAGTTCTTTGGAGAAGGCGGCCCAGCATGCTTCCCTCTTGACGGATGAGCTTCGTGAGCGCGCGAGTGTCAACGCCAGTGATGGCGGGAACACCCTGCTCCTTCAGCCATGCGCCCAGCGAAGAGGTGGCCAGGTGATGTGAGTATGCCTCGCCGGCATAAGTTGCGACTACCAAGCCTGCAATGTGGATCTCCCTGGACTCGAAGTGTGCGGGAACGTCTTTCAGTAGGCTGTCCATCTCTTCCCTCGAGGGCACACCATAGTTGCCCACCAAGGGAAATGTGATGACGAGGATCTGGCCGCGGTAGGAAGGGTCTGTGACAGACTCTGGGTAACCGACCATGCCCGTCTGGAAGACCAGCTCTCCGGCAATGCTCTTGTCAGCTCCAAAGCTGTTTCCGAAGCAGACGTAGCCATCTTGAAGCTCGAGAGCCATGTTCTGGCTTTCGTCTGCGTGTGGCGCCATTTTGAGAGATATAAGAGGCAGCCCGAGGGTTTAGCGACCCTTCAGAGGTGAGACTGCCAGACAATTGTTAAGGAAAAAGGAAAAGAATGTTTCAAGTTGTGCTGAGCAAAAAGAGTTTTGGGACCTCAAAATTTCTAGGTTAGCGGGGAACTGCCCCACCATACACCCAATGACGAGTGAAGCCGCTCGCCGGCCTGCATTCCGCCAGCATGCTCTTGGTAAGTCTAATCCCGTACCAATTATCGGCCTGTCCTACTACTTAGACGAGGCTGTGGACTCGAAGTTCATATGACTGTTGGCTCAATCGCTCCCAGCTGCGAGCCCAGGCCGTTATCGGACGATCTCTGGCTCTTCAAATCTGCGTATCGGCAAACCTTCAGTCTTCAGCAGTTGGCCGACCACCAACATTAAAAAATACGGCCTTCAGCGTCAACAAAAGTGGGCGGTGTGAAGGTCGCGAAACGTGCGAATGAGATGTGTGATGGTTGCAGGACCGCGCAGGATGATCTGCATCGCGTCGTCCAACGGCGCATGCACAGTGACATGATTTATTTCCTGCATCGATATCGAGCGTGCAGGCGAACCTCGAGATTTTGCAGAATACCCATAAGACTAAGACGCGGCAAGGCCAGACTACTTACTACATACACAAGTGTCCAAGGTACATTTGAAAGCGGCTCATGACACACATGATGAAAGCATATCAGGGATATTCTTCCCGTAGACAGGGCGTCGACATGCCTCAGGCGCGGGGTGTGGATCGGGAGATTCCAGATCTCGGACTAGACCACCGTGTTGCACACACCAAGTCATGACGAGGCGCAATAAATGGCAGGTACCACGGCTGGATGATCGGGAAGGGTTTTCTCAGAAGCGAGGTCCCATTTACCCTTGCAGCTTGGCTGTAATGTCTTGACGCGTGCACAGCATCTATGGTGTTGAAGCAACATGGTGATCTTCGTATGGGGAATGCAATGTACTTGGAGCCTACCTAGATACCAGAACTTGCTCTCTACCGAGCGTAGATAGATGAGACGGCCCATGGCATTGCTTGCATCCTGTAACTGCACCCCGCATGCAAGCGATGAAATGCCCACTTTTGTTGATAGTGTCCTGGGGCGAGCAACGGGAAACTATCAACTCGCATATGCAGTCAGCCAATGGGGGCGTTTCGGTGGTGCACTCCCCCCCAAACTTGACTTCAGATGCGCGATAAGAGTGCTCACATGAGGAGGCAGAGTACGGCCGGGTGACACAGAGCGGTGAAAGGCCTGCCTGCCAAAATGGAGAAAGGCGCTACACTCACGATCGATCCATCCGTCATTTTGGACGGTCCCGCCCTGACACATGAAACCACGACCGCAATTTCGCCCTTCTCAAGTCGACCTTCCTCTCTGCCGCCACCACGCTGACGGACCGCGCTGCCTCTGCGACTGCCGGTGCTGATTCCATGTTCGCCTCACTATTGCGGCCGAAGAAAGCCCAAACATCGGAAACCACGCCTCTCCTTGCGGCCCTCCAGCGCTATCGTAATCGTCGGAACGGTGTCGAGGAGGGCGAAGAGGGTGACGATGCCGAGGTCATGGGAGACTACGATGGCGAAGGGGCCTATGAGGATGAAGACCGTCAGCGTGATGGACCATTGCTGCCGGTCTTCTCCTCGACGTTTCTGGGTATGCGCGCAACACGCTTGAGATGCATTGTTTACTCTGCTAACAAAACAATCCAGATCGCATACCAATATACAACACCACCCACGCGATCCGCATAGTCCTCGTCCAGCGATGCGAAACCACTCTGTCTTGGGATCAATTGCGCTCGCCACAGGTCTCGCAGTTTCTCGTCAAGCCTATCCAGCAGCAGATCCGCTCTGAGAACTTCTCGCGCGGTACCCTGTACTGTCTGCTTGCGAATTGCCTGCAGTTCAAGAAGGAGGGCGAGGAGAATCCTGGAAATGTGGGAGTCAGCAAGACGCGCGCGCTCATCTGCGAGCTGCTGGCTATGAGGCTGCTGAAGGACTTCTCGACACGGGAGCTCATCGATGCACTGTCATACGACTTCGACCCCTTGCAAGGCTTGGAACTACCCACCAGCGGTGTCCAGACACCTGGTGGCATGAATTGGTCTCGACAGGCGCCCCGCTCCGCCCGCATATCGACACTGGAAATTGCCATCCGCGCCCAGGCCAAGAAGTTCCTCGCACACCCTCTGGTGGTGCGGCAACTCGAGGCTATCTGGGCCGGGACCATCGTCTTCCATTCGGCAGCCGACAGTCTACATCGCAAGCCAGAGACGCCACCACAACGCGGTCACAGCAGTCCCGAAGATTTGTCGCCCAGAAGGGGACCATCGCGCCGTTCAGCGCCTGCCAAAAATGATGCTGCTCATGCGCAGAACGCAGCGCTGATGAGAAGAACCGTGACGTTATACGATCCCCATGACGCATCGCTCTTCAAGCTCTCTCGCCTCCGTGTACCTCGCTACCGCAACCTGTTCTCGACATTGTCCTTCGGCATCATGCTGGCGCTGTTCTTGGCAGTGCTCTCCGAGAAATCGGACGACATCACAGCGTTGGAAGTGCTGTTCTGGTTCTGGAGCGCTGGCTACATGCTGGACGAGATAGTCGGCTTCTCAGAGCAAGGCTTCGGCTTATACATTATGAGTGTATGGAATGCCTTTGATCTTGGTATTCTTCTAATGTTCATGGCGTACTACGTTCTACGACTTTACGGTATTCTGATGCCCGATGTCAGCCGTCACCAAGTCGCGGCCATGGCCTACGACGTTCTAGGATCGACCGCTGTCTTACTTTTCCCGCGTCTATTCTCGGCTCTCGATCACTACCGATACTTCTCTCAGCTTTTGATTGCGTTCAAGATGATGGCCATGGATCTGGTCGCTATCCTCGTTCTGATTGTCATCAGCTGTAGTGGCTTCTTCGTTGCTTTCAGCCTTGCTTTCAAGCGCGACCTCGGAGCTTCCGATGCCGCATATGCCATCTTCCAGCTTGTCATGGGCTTCACTCCTGCGGCCTGGGATCTCTGGGGAGAGATGAACATCCTTGGCAGAGCTTTGCTTGCTCTGTTCCTCTTCATCTGTCACTTCTTGATCGTGACGATCTTGGTCACAGTGCTGACGAATTCGTTCATGGCGGTAGTCAAGAACGCAGACGAGGAACACCAGTTCTTGTTTGCGGTCAACACCATCTCCATGGTCAAATCTGACGCACTGTTCTCCTACATTCCTCCGACGAATATCATTGGGTGGCTCCTCATCCCAGTGAAGTACATGATGCCATTCAAGACCTTCTTGCGAATGAACCGAATGGTCATCAAACTCACTCACATTCCGATTCTGTTTACCATTTTTGTCTACGAACGGGTGCTCCTCTCTCATTTAGCCTACGGACCAACCGACCTGGTTGAGCAACGTGGCCGTAAGGCGACTGCTGATCCGGTTCCTGCGTTCAGCATCCGCGGGCCCATTGATCTATTCAGCCCACGGCTTCGCGAACCCTCTGTTACAACGTTTCGCAAGGATCGCGCACTGGAGGAAGTATTTCGCCGGCCTTACCGTGAGTCTAGTATACAAACCCCATCACAACGCCCAACTGGACGGCGGAAGTCGAGCAATGTGGTATCAGACTGGATGAGGAAGATGGAGAACGACGATGAGCGCCAACCACCACAGGAAGATACGCGTTCCGTGCTGGATCGACTCGAAAATCGACCAAGTACCAGACCGTACCTACGTCGCACAAAGACCGCAGGGCAGACAAGGCGTAGACATCCGCTCGCCTCAGCGCGAACAGTCATGTCAGATCCAGATGAGACCACCATAGCTTTCGCGCAGCCGATCGCGGAGGAAACTGAAGAGATTGACATGACCATGGACGATGTGCCACAACAAACGGATGCAGACGGAGACGACGAAGATGACCGCGCAAGCTACACCCAGGTCACTCCCGGCATAAGCGCCGGCTTGAACAAAGAAGTGAAAAAACCGGGTACTGGATACGAATCGTCCGACGAGGAATTTTTCCGCACACCTATGACGGTCTTGCCCAGGACCCAGGCGCGAACACCTGCGAGAAACACTTCTCGAAAATCGTCCATAGTCAAGTCTTCGGATACGATGGGACCTGGTGACAACAACAATCTTCGAGAGGCGTCCGAATCCAGTCTTCCTGTAGCGCAAGATTCTCCCACCAAGAAGGTCACACGCAAGAAACCGGCTCATAACCGCAATATATCGACCAGCACCGTCTTGTTCAGTCCCACGAAGGATAGCATGGATTTTGCACGTTCCGTGTCGCCAGAACGGCGTCCGAAGACTGGCCTACGCAGCGGCACTGCAACACCAGGGCGCATGGACGGCACGACCTTGACCGGAGCCCGTACACCCAAACTCGCGCCTGGACCCGCAGGACAAGCCTCTCGTCCCCGTGCCATCATGCCACCCCGAGAGTCAGGTCGCACCACGCCGAACATCGCAAACTTCCTGGCTTTGACCAATAGGAATCGGGAGCCATCTTTCAACGCTGTTGCTTTGGACTTGGCTTCAGATCTCGGCGACAATAATCTGAACCCGAACTTCGCCAACCTCAACGCTCTGCCAGCTTCCTTTACCACTCAGTTCGAGATGGCTGCAAGAATGAAGGCGCGCGAGCAAAAGGGCAGCGACACGGAGTCTGATTCAAATCGCATGAGTAGGATTATGCTTGCCAGGATGACGACGCTTGAGGAGGGCTTCCGTGACATGTTGCAGGAGGTCAAGGGCTTGAAGCAAGGTGACAGCCAGGTTGGCAGCAGGGGTACGCATACGCCTCCTAATGAGCCGTCCAAGAAGAAGGGGAAAGGAAAGAAGAAGAGCAGCAAAAAGGACATGGGAGAAGATCGCATGGGTTCAAGCTTGTGAGCTATTCGAGCGTGATCTGTTGAGGACTACTAGTTCTGTGTTTCATGCATCGTTTGCGGTCTATTTTCTCCTGCATTTCTCGCATTTAAGTTTCGGAGTATATCGCCTCATGTAGGCTGATTTTTCGGCGTGGCATTTTGCTAGCGTTTCGTCCTGTACCATCACCTGTCTACATGTCTTAGCATCACGAGCGTAATTTCTAGTCCAAAGCATACTATCATCGTTTTCAAGGACGTAAACTCTCTCCTCTCCAATTCGTGGCGTGCGATGTACTTATGCGCTGACAACCTCGATATCTCGTAGCCTGCTTGGCATAGTATTCACCATATCAGTGCATCTGTCCTCTTGCACACCAACCACTCAAGGACGAGAGAACGCCTGTCAATCTCCTCTCAACCTCAGATATGACACAATCATGGCCATCCCAGTTACACTTCGAGTGGGCATCCACTTTCTCATCCTGCTACTTTGCCTAATCCCGCTTCTCCTCAACTTCCACGCCATCTTCAATTTCTTCCAATCAAGACCACTAGGCGGAATTGATCCAGCCCTCGAAATCCACCCACTACTCATCACTAATTATACAACCACCAACTTCCACCCGGTATCATGGTACTGGAACACATACGCCGACAATTACTTCCCACCCACCGCTCAGAAATACACCACCACTTCGCACGCGTAACGTGTCGGCCCCGCTCTGGCGGCGTATGTATCAAGCGCGCGGATCTCGTGGATCTGAACTACCTGTGCTTAGACAGGCAATGAAACACGCCTCGACAATTCAACCAAGTCGCCTAAGACGAATTCTGCGCAAAATTACGAGCGGTAGGGGACAGAATGGTGGCGCCTGACCCCTGAGCCCGAGGAGAATCTGCACAAGACGTTTGGCGAACATCGCTGCGCGTGGCTGGGACATTGTCATGTACCTACTTTCCCATCCAAGTACTTGCTTGCGTGGCCGGACTCCGAACAGGCGGCGTGTTTTGTGGGGACTGATCGTGCTGATGGGAATGGGCCGGTCGCGTGGAATGTCTACCATAATGCGATGGATATGGTGGAGCGCTGCGATGGGATATTGATGTTCGGGGGGAAGTGGTGTAGATGTAAGGAGGAATGTCCAGAGATCGGGATGTTGGAATGGGGGAGGAATGATAGGGGATGGTTTGCGGAGCATTGGTGGCTTGAAATTGAAATCGGTGGAGCGAAGGATGTGGGAAGGGAGCTTTGATGGTATATTGTGAGGATTGCAAACGTACTTGATCTCTTCACTTCTGATTGTTTCATGTTTTGCATCCGCCTCGGTCGCCTAATGCTCTTTCTTGCTCCGACCTTCTCGAAGCACCCTATCATCAGACAGCAGCCTGCATACACATGTCGTGAGCTCGATCGGGCTGCAATGGATTGAGTGGCAGTCATCAGACCGTTTCCATGTAGTGTGTCATCTTCTTCACTTCCCCCAGATCCACATCCTTCGCAGCCGCATAGTCGTGAGGTCCCTGCCCCTTCTTCGTAAGCCCATTGCACGCCCAAAGCCCCTGATCCTCCAACCTCATGTCCTGTCGCACTTTGAGCCGCATGCTTTTCACTTTCGTTTGCTTCTCCGCATGAGCTAGCTCCCTGAGGTAATTCTGCTTTTTCAGCATGCAATTTGTCCCAAAGCAATCGCAGTCCACCTTTGACCGAGCACATCTGAGATCCTCCATCTCTTCGGGATCGACCAGGTCAACAAGGAGATGCTGGAGGCAGCGCAAAGGCGCATCCAAGTGAGCAGCGTCAGTCTTGCGCCCCTCCAGCATGAGGTCAATCCTTTCGCAGAAAAAGGCCATTGGCTCGCGGAAGTTGTCGTTGAACTCTTCTCTGAATTGGTCAAATCCCTTGACTGGAACGCCAAGGCCGCCGTCCAGCGCGGCGTTGACTTTGGTTGTCTTCGTCAACATGCGCTCGCTGACAAGAATGCGTGCAGCTGGCCATACGCCGATGTTATCGCCCTGGCTGTCGCGACGGCGGTCGAGTTCCTCGTCAATCATGTACATAATCTTGCGCATGCACTGTAACTTTTCGTCCGCCTTCGAGAAGGAGTGGTATTCGGTCTTTGTACGGAGAATGTGGGCGCACGCTAGGTATTTGGCGAGGAGGTAGCACGAATAGATCTTCATATCCTCAAGACCCTCAGGCTGAGTCAAGTGCTGCCGGCTGATGGGGTATTCGAGTAATTCGTAGAGACGTGCTTGCAGATCGTATGCCGCGACGAGGAGCGGGGGTCCATATTTCTCTCGAAGTGAAGAGGCTGTCTCTGAGCGTTGTTGACTCGAATACTCGGACTCCGGGTATTTCTCTCGAAGTGTCGAGATTGTCTCTGGGCGTTGGATACTTTTTGGAAGATCGCTAGGCTCTTCATAGGCTTTCTTTTGCTTGCGTCGACCGTACAAGATACCGATGGTAGAGCTGAGTAGACTCAATGACGCCAGAGCAAGCGCGACAATCGCAATGATGAGCTCGTTATTCGCCATGAATATGGAGCAGGATGCGAAGATCCAGAGACACGCGGAACAATTTATGTCAGGTGTGTCGTTATACTAGGAACGTAGTTACTTCGACATCGCATAGTGACGACAGTGACAAACATGTAACTCGATGGTCGGCAACCTGTATGCGGGTACGAGCTCTTCTAAGGTGCACCGAGATCTACACTTGAGAGGCTGATCGTGTTCGCATCAATATTTGCTGGCTCCATCCTCGCTTCTCTGAAAAGTGCGACACCTGTTCGGATTGAAGCTATACTGAAAGCCGCATTACGTTGTGCTGCAAACAGAATGATCCGGCGCGAAAGCTGGTAGAACCTCGAGGTTGGTTTCTGTCCACCAATGAGGTTCAACGGAGCTCTAGAACACTAATGATGGTCAAGAATGTATGCTCCCGGTCGACAGCTCGTGTGTCATGTGCTCTTCACTCTGAGATGATTTGAGGTATGCCGCAAGTTTAACTGGCAGCCCTGCCTGTTGCAAGTGCCAGTTGTGAGGGAACTGGCACGTGATGGCGAAGCGGTGCGTCTAGCTACTACTCAGAAGATTTGTGGCACATACGTGATCTGGAGCATGTCAATGCAATCATCAGCCCTCGGCACTTGTGGTCTCTGTAAATGCAATGCAATGTATTTGCTACAAACCATGTTCGAAATTAAATATGAGGTCACTGCGGGATGAATCCCCTGTCCGAAGCGGAGCAACTGGGACAGGGATGGTAAGGCGCGTTACTGTGGTAAGGTCGTTGCCAGTGGGCGAGATCTACCCTTGTACTCATGTTGAGCTTCGTGGTATTGGTGGGAGTGCTGCACTATACAGAGAATCCTGTGTGGGATTCTTTTGTGTATCTGCTAGGGGGTGTTCGTGTAGCCCTATTCCTTGAAGGCGTGGCGATGGGCGAATGTGCCAGCTTGCTCGAGGAAATCGTGGCCGTCTGATCTACGACTGAACGGTAGATGCTGGTGAATGCGGCTGCTGTGTATGCGCCTCAAAGTGAAATCGTCATGCTTCTTCTTGATGTTGTTTCGATGGGCGTTTTCTGGAAGCGGCCCCGTGTCCCGAAGCGTTGGGCGTGG
>AJMS01010170.1:0-14495 GCA_000263175.2 Phaeosphaeriaceae sp. UM 1110
ATGGAGGGGATGGGAGGTGCGGGTGGGAGTGTAGATGGGGGTGTTAATATGGAGACGGATACATTGGTGAGGGCAGGGAGTAGGAACTGAGATTATCAAATTCGGACGAAGATGTAATGGATGAGTTGTTTGCCTCTGTGACATGGTATTGACTTTCTGGAGTATATAATAGCTGGCTGGGCCACAAATGCAATGAACTCCCACACCGATGTGTATCTATAGATCTATCATAAAGAGACTGTACTCCATGCAACGCAACACCACACTGTTCCCCAACGTCTCCCGTTCACATCCTACTCGCGTTGGAGCGCCAAATCCACCACAACTCAATCACAGCACACATGGCTGCACACCAGGTCAACGTCTTCCACACCACAGCGATCAACCACAAGCCTTGACATGTACATGACCCCTTTTCCAGCCCCGGAAAATACAGCCACGGAACGTATACCATCTGGTTCCGGGAGAAATCAGGTACATTGCCGACGAATTCCCGGATGAGCACCTAGCTGATCAAAAAGTATGCCGCCAAAGGGAGAAAGATGCAGGTCCAGGTGTTGTGAATAACAAGTGACACTAGGAATGATTCACGGGTAGATGATGAGCCTGACTTCTTGGGGATGTTGTTCGTTGCCTTGCCGCCCATGTACCACGAGCCGATGGAGGTGAGTTTGCCATCTTGCGTCAACATTGCGGCGTTGGGTCCGACATTCGAGACTGAGGATCGGAAGGCGCCAAAGTAGGAGTAATGCGTGATGTTTCTGTATGATATTAGCTCAGTCGCTGGAACTCTTCGATGACGACTCGTCTCGTCAAGGGAAAGAGTGGTACTCACGGCCACGTATCAAAACTGCTCGCACTCATATTCCAAAACGCCTGCGTCGTCTCCAAGCTCTGATCCGGATATCCGTACTCCGTAACCCAAATCGGTAGCTCAGGATATCTCGCCGTAACCTGCCCAATATAACTCGCCATGCTCTCGAAATCCCCATACCAATGCACGGGCATGAAGTCAGGATTACATCCCCCATCACATTCCTGCAACCAATTTTCCATCCACGCCTCTCCAGCTGGACTCCCCGTAACCGCCGGCGCCCCAACCTTCACCCCAAGCTGCTTCAACGGTTCAATTTCCGCCTTCCATCTACTCGCCGCCAACGCCACTCCCACATTCGACCCTCCCACACTCATACTTGCATCCGGCTCGTTGAACCCCAGGACATGAGTCACATTTGCGCCGCCATCAATCTGGCTCTTGATGGTATCATAGAATGGCGTGCCCGTGTCGGATTGGCTAGCGCCCCAAAGCATGGGCACGAATTGGAAGCCGGTGTCAGAGGTGTATGCGGACGAAGGGGTCGATTCGTAGTTGTAGTACCATGTTGGGTTGGAGGGGCCGGAGAGCCAGATGGAGTCGTCGGCGGGGTCAGAGTTTTCTTTGACGTGGCAGAGGCCGCGTTTTGGGGAGGTTGATTGTGCGGATGCGAGGAAAAGTAGAGAGGCGGCGGACAGGAGAGCGTAGCGATGCATGGTTTGTACTATGTTGATGTAGAGCGAGAGCTGATAAGATGGTATGCGATGCGATGGAAGAATGGTGTTGTATTTTGTTGCGCGAAAGGATCCGAGTGTAGAGAGATCGAAAGAGTGTTTGGTCCAAAGGTAAGGTAAACGCAGTCCTCACACGTTATTGCCTTCCACATCCAATCCTCAAAGTAAGGTAATCGCAATCCTACCGGCAAAACGCCAAACTCCTCCCAAGTCCTCAAAAACAAGAATGCTTTCAACAAAGTCAGTGGCTCGAGCGACTAATGCGCAATATACGTACTCCATCTCTTATCGTCTTGTCCAGGGAACAATCGGCATCTCTAGCCTTGACGTCCGCCGCGCCAGCAACTATCGAATATCCTCTTAGCTCTGTCTTGTACCTGCATCATGGTCTTGATTTTCAAGGTTCACTTGTCGACGGACGGCGGGCGGCGCGAGCAATGGCGGGAGATCTACTTTAGCTTCAATGGTTCGCAGATAGTTTTGCGGGTCGACCGGATGTGGTCTATTGGCCTTGAAGATGCGCGCATTGCAAGGCTGTTGCGAATGCCAAGTGCGCGAAGTTCGAGGAGAATGTGTAGGTCATGTGGTCTCTTGGTCTCTGAGTATTATGCACATTTTTGTAGCCTCGTTCTCAACGCACGTCGATGGTGTGGTGGAAGTGGGCTCGATGGGCCGGCCAGGAGGTCCGAAGCTTGGAATCCACACCACGGCGAGGCTAGAAAGCACGTGCGCACGCGTACAACTGGCTTCTGGGCAGACAAGAAGTCGGCATGGGAAAGTCCTGTCTCCGAGGAAGACGTCACTGTTCACATGGTATGCAGAGGTATTTTGGTATATGTATATGTATCATTCTCTACTCATCTGCCTGTCTACTACCTCTCCTCTCCTTCCTAATTAGAACATATCTATCCACAACATCTCGCAGAGCCACAGGCTACTGCCTTTCATTGATTACAATCAAATTTTATCCTGTATAACCAAATCTCCCACACAGACTAACAAGGAAAGATTCGTTATATGCAGTGGAATATGGTTGTAGCTGTCTAGATGCAAGACAGATAAGAGACTCGATGGTCCCGTTTTGCAAACAGATGTAAAGAAAATGCCATGCTAAATAAAACGACAAATGGAAAGGAGCGATATACACAACCAGCAAAAGTGCCCCTGAGCTGGATCGTATTTACATGATAAGATTTTTTGAGCTCAAACAACACGATCTAGACACCTCGTGGTTGTTGAGGTTGCCATGGGGCGTTGGATGAGTAGCCTGTGGGGGTGTATCCTGTGGTAGCAGGTACATCTTGGAATCGTGCTGGGCTGTCGTCCCGACTGTCCATGCTGCGACTGTGAGATGCCGTTCTGCCGAATGTGGAAGCATCAGCGAGAAGGACACCCTGGTCACTGTAGCCGTGGGAATTGGCTCCGTTGTAGGCAGTGTTTTGCTCAGAAAGTGGGACCTGATCGTAGCCACCGGCGCGGGGTCCGAAAGGAACAGGGAAGGAGCTGCGCTTGTTGGCGTGCTCTGAAGGGTCCATGAGGAGAGAGTTGCGTGCGTCAAGAGGGGTGAGGTTGTCAATGTCGCGTGCTTTCTCTGTGGTGGTATTAGCGTGTGTTTCAGCAAGGAAGAAGTATTCAGACTTACCAGCCTCCTTTCTCTTCTTGCGGTGAGGGTTTTCCTTGCAGCAGATGATGATGGCGTTGACAGCGATGAGGATGGCGAGAACACCAGTCAGCGACGCCTGGACAACGACCAAAACGAGACCAGTGACAGTCTTGGTGGTTTGCGACATTCCGAGCTCCTCGACGAAGACCAAAATGCAGACGACGGACAACACACGAACAACCTGGATGACAATGTTGATCCAGTTTCCAGATTTGAGCGAGTAAGGACGAGCCCAGAGGAGAACGACGAGGAGGAGCGCCTCGACGATGAGTTGACCAGCTGCTTGAGCAAGACCATGACCATCTGCGCCAGCAATAACGCAACCACGAGCGAACATGTAGATGATGGCGGGGATGAAGATCCACCAGTAGCTCTTCTTGTAGTTCTCGTAGAACATGCTGTACTTGCGCCAGACCTCCTTGTCGTCGTAGAGAGCCTCGGAGTTGCCTTCGAGCTTCTTGTACTTATGGGCGATGCTCCAAATCTTCCAGGTGAAGAAGGCCAGGATTCCAGTGAATGCAGCGAGTGTAACACCAGCAAGTGTCTTGGCGGCCCACGAGTCTCCGTTCTTGAATTGGTAAACGCAGTAGAGAACCCAGATACCGTAAAGCAGAAGGACCAAGTTGGTGATGGTCTTTGCCAGGGTCCACCAGTATCGCTTGCGGAAGCCAGTGAGGCGCTTGGGGAAGCTACCAAAGAGAGCCCAGGTTTCGAGGATGACCTTGAAGAGAAGGATACCGACGGTGATGGCAGCGACAACAATGGCAAACACGAGCAGGACGGTCATGAAAGCGTTGCCATCGGGGATAGTGTACTCCTCAACGTAGCCCTGAATGCCCTTGACCATGTGGACGACCTTGTTGTCTTCCTCGCCGTTGGCGGTGCCGTTGGTGTCGGTGCTTAGTTCGTCACGGGCGAAAAGGAGAGCGCGCTTGGTCAGTTCAACCTTCTGGTCGACGTGGACAAGAGTAGCGTTCTTCAGGAATCCAACGTTGTTTGCGGTAAGGTTGCCACCAGTCTTCTCACGGAAGCTGTCGATGGACTTTTGCATGGATTCCCACTCGATCAGACCCGTGCTGAAGGCGAAGTTCTTGGACCAACTGCGGTAGACTCCGGGAACATCTGCGCTCATCATTCCGTTGAGGGCCATACCCTGGAACCAGAAGACGACGTCGCCGAACGTAGGACTCGAGGTTGCGACGCCACTTGTGCCAGCACTTGCAAAGGCAGAAGCGCCCGTGAGGAGTAGAGCAGCACCGGCAATACCAGCTGCAATGTACTGCACACCCGTGGTGGACAGAGACTGGCCGTTGGTGACCTGAGAGGTAATGCAGGCAAGATCGGAACCGCCATCCTTGGCCTTGAGCTGCATAGTGGCCTGGCTGTCGATGTCGGGGATGGAAAAGGCGATAGCGGGAATGTTGTCGAGATACTTCTGGTCAATGGTCTGCTCACCCCTTGCGCCGAAAGTTCCCTTGGGCACTGTACACGTTAGTTTAGGAGGTCCAGGGGTTTGTTGTTGTCTACAGCATACCTGGGCAGAGCTGGTCGACCTTGGTCTTGTCATCGCAAGGATCGAAGGGCTGGTTGTAGACCTCCTTGCCGTATGCGTTGACTTTGAGGATGGCTGTGACCTTCTGCTCCTTCTCGTTGGTGCCAGACACGTCGAAGACGAGCTTCTTGGAGGCGCGGTCGAACTGGATGTCGAGCTTGTTGACTTTGATATCCGAGGGCCCGTTCAAGCAGGAGCTGTAGCCGTTGGTCTTGAGGACGTCGCCGGCCAGGACGCCCAGCGGCGCGGAAGCGAGTAATATGAATGGTGCAAGCATGGCTGAGTATGTCGTGTGCGCTCTCATACTGAGTGTGCGTTGCCCGGAGGCAGTCGTCTGAAGTGACGTTGGTGTGCCGATGAGGGCGTGTGACGGAAGACGTTCACAAGTCGCGTGTGTTGGAGGTGGCAGTCGCAGCGAACGGTAAGATTAAAGGTGATTAGGCCGCAGGTTCAACCTTTCTCGTGCCTGAATCGTAGCTAAGAAGACAGGCAAACGCTGGTAACGATAGGATGCAAACACTGAGGTCGGGAATCTAGGGCAGCAACAGGACAGTGTCGCAGGATGGACGATGTGAAACGAGAGACAGACGACGACGGCGCCAGACAGGTGGTTAATGGACGGGAGATGGAGTCGCACTGGGGAGCAGGTCAGGTTTGGGGCTGTGGTCTGAAACTCTAATCCTTGGCGGTGCAGACGGGCAGGGGCGACGGGCGGGCGACCAGAATAGGCAACGACGCGCGGCGCTCGGGTTGCGGATTGGCAGAGCAGAGCTATCGAACGAGGATCGTTGAGGTTCGAGAACGGCCGACCAAAGTGCGATTTGTGGGTAACAATCAGTCGCCAGTGTGTTGGACGGTGATGAGATAACAATGGGGTCAACAGCGCGCGCACGCTGCGAGGGCCTTCGCGCCTTTGTATCCATCTTCCCTCCAGCTAGCTGTGCTCCGCTGCGCTGGGCGATACGATAACATAAGACACGCTGCGCTCGCGTGCTCGGCCACCACTGGCCCGCCTGCCAGCTGAGAAATGCTACCGTCCTATTAAACCCTTTTCTCCCCGCTCGAGACCGTCCGTGGCTCAGCTACCAACGGCGCAAGCGCGCAGGCCAAGCTTCCACGTCGCCAATTTCCCCGTATCGCTCGCTCGCTCGCGCCTTTTGCTGCCGTCTCTAGCTGCTGCTCTGATTTCTGTTCTGTTTCTCCTTCCGCGACGGCCTGACTTTCTTCTCCTGTCATTGCCCTGTCAAGAATGACGTGTATCCATGGCACTCAATAGCGGCTCTGCCGCCCCGGTACCGAATGGGCAGCAAGCGAGTGCTAATCTGTACCCAAAATGTCTCATCCAGTGGCTGTGCAACCGCGACCCTTTTCTTCGGCGCCCAAAAATAGACGACTTGGCGCTGCCCTAGCCTCCACCACCTCAAAGGAACATCGACTGACCGCTTACTTTGGACCAGAGTAGGAGTGACATGTGTTTGTTGCTTCACTGCAACGCTGCAGCTGCATGACATATGCTTGGAACATCATGTGAGAGCATGTCTTATCATCGTGGCTTGTCGACTGCTTTGTTGCATTGCTCCTCTATCAAAGACTTCAACAGTCAGCTTTGCTTGTGGCTTATCAAGACACACAAGCCTTGTCTTGTCCTTTGTCTTGGGCGCTCTTCTGCTCGCTACTCCAGCTGAATGAATGGATGCTCTTTGGCGAAAAGGAAAATGTACATCGTTACACTTCTTTCAGAGCGACTCCAGAAAAATACCCTAGGCGATTCCACCTTTACGATGGAGGCAAAGGCTAAAGTAGCCACCAGCCTTCCTCACTTGGAGTAGAATTCCAGAAGAATACGATGGGTGGATCCATCAATTCTCAGGATCGCAAAAGGTGGTGTAGCGACCCGCCTTGCATGTTGCGCTTCCACACCACATGCCTTCTCTGCATTAGCCACCCCACCAACATTCCGCGCATGCGCAAGTGTCACCCGCCTCCGTCATCCACGCTCAACACTTGTCTCGTGTAACACAATGCGATATCGCAAAAATGTATGTGGGGCAAGAACCCATGTGGATTTGATTGGACAGATAACCTGATGCCACAAGATGCAGCTCAAGCTCTTCCATTTCTTTCTATGAATGTCTATACACAATTAGGTCATATATACAACTAAATTATCTCGCCAAGTTTGTCCTTCTCCAATACTGTATGAACAGATGAAAACCTCCCAACTCCCAATCCAATCACCATGTTTCCGTGTGACCCGTCTCTTGCGCCTCCCACCAATACCATATCATCCCGGGGTCTTCCTGATTCTACCACTCCCCATCCTTATCCTGCAATGCCCAACTCATATCCGGAGACTCATACTCCCCCTCCTCATCCTGCCCATCCTCACTCGGAGCTGGAACAGGCTCTGGCTTAATCGCCAAAGGCGTACGTGCTGGCTGAGGCGTCAGTACCCCCGTCTCAGACTTCTGCGGCCAATTGAATCCATGAGGCCACGGTCTATCATCAGCAGGTACTGTTCCAGGCGTGATTGCTCCATTCTTCGCCACGTCCCTCGCTGTCGTAGGACTAGGTCTCGGCTGCTGTGACTCCTTTGGTCGTGGCTCTCCATATGTCGAATTTTCGTCCTCACTCTCCGTATTATTGAAGTGAATATCAGCCCGTACATTCCCATTCTGAACCCCCAACAACGCAGCAGTATACGCAAGATACCACGTCCGACTCGCGCCTCCATCCAGGGCTGTATTGAAATTTGGATCGGCGAAGAAATCATACGCTTTCTGTGGATTGATCAAGGCGTAGTTGGCGTATAAGATTGCTTTCCAGCCACCTTCGACTTGGTCCACGCGTCCGTCGTCAAAATAGCGATCCCACTCTTCTTGCACGAATTGGCGGCTGCGCGTGTATCCCGATGTGGGGTTGAGCGGGATCATGTGTATGCCCTCGATGTACTCGGGATTCGCGCCGAAGTAGGTCGTGTGGTCGATTTTGTTCTCGAATAAGATACCAGTGACTTTGTTCTGCAGGAACGATGGGGGCTGGTTCTTGTTGTCAGATGTCATGAGGAAGTAGTTCTTAAGACTGCGCGCCTGGACTGCGAGTTGCAGGTTTGCGCGAGCTTCCATGTTGCCGTCGCGGATGATCTTGCCCCACATCTTGAGCGCGTAGGTCGCGAATGTGTCTTCTGAGGTGGACTCTTGGTCTTTACCGTCGCCGGATTCGAAGAGCCCTTTGGCCCAGGAGTGCCCGTGGAACCAGTCAAAGGCACGTTGGAATGGGAAGTACTCGTCTGTAACGGGGTTGGCGAAGTCGCGAGCCAGTGAGTTGACCCATGCCTTGTTGCTGCCTTGATTGAGCCAGTCAGGGTCGAGATAGCCAATGACGGCTGCGGTGTAGAGGAAGTATCCGTAGTGGAAGTGGTGGTCATTGTAGAGCGTGTTGCCGAAGTCGAGACCCGGATCGTACGGAGGTCGATAAGTCGCGCCCGACACGACTCCCTTCCAAACGGTATCATAGACAAGAGGTTCGGGCTGGGTATTGTTCACGAACACATTGAACGCGTCCTTGAGCTTTACAAGTCCAGAAGCCGCGAGATTGCGGTTGCCAGCAATATTGCTTATCGTATAACAGATGGCAGCAAATTTGGCAAGTCCTTTACCGGAGTAGTACATGCTGTTGAGGCTGGTCTGCGAAATGAAGTTCTGACCGAGTTCTGCGTGGCCGACGTTATTGATCATTGCTAGTGCCCCAGCACTGAGATCAACGTTCTCAGATCCACCTGCTCCATTTCTGTTCTTTGCCCAAGGAGCGAACCCTATGCCGCTTGGAAGATCGTTTTCGAGCATGGTTATGCGATCGGCAAGGACAGCCTGAGCAAAGCCTTTCGTCGTGGTTACCAGTTTGATATCTTGTAATGCTCCCTTTGTCTCTTGATCGAAAGACTCTACGTGATGAGGAAGAGCATACATAAGCAATTTCTTATTTTTGACGCCACCTTTACCCCAGTTCAGTGTGTAGCTTCCCGTGCTCCCATCTACCGACCCAAAGATGGTTGCATTAGTAGCATAAGCGCCGGCAGCCTGGTCGAATGCTTCTTCTGCTGCAGGACCAGACGGATTCTTGCCGACTTGAATCATACCAATGAAACCCTCAGGACCTGCAATGGTCATTTTGTCTTCTAAGGTGAAAGGCGGTACGCCCCTGGAGCCAATCGGAGTGACATAAAACATCCATACCGAGTTGTCGTTGAGTGTAGCACGCCACTTGTAAGTACCGGTACTTGGACTCCCGACAAAGTCAAACGAGCGGAAGTATACACCACTTTCCACTAATGGCTTTGCGTCGTTGTAGATAGCCGTAACAAGACCCATCCCTTGGACAACCGGCAGGGCCATGATGACTCGCGAGTTAGCTGAGGGTGCAAAGTTGGCATACACCGAGAACGCCCTCAAGTCCTCGACTGTAAGGACTGTGTTTTTGCCCAGTTCCTCGGCTGAGAACACCATATGATGTATACCAATTGGCGAGATGAAGTATTGCGGTTTATTCCCGGCTTCAGGAGGTCCGTACGCGAATTGACCCCTTTCAGTATGACTGATAGCCATTCCATAGGAACCCGTTTCTCCTGCGCCCTTCGCCCATACCAGGTGGTAGGGGTGAGTCCAGACCGGATTGCCTTGACCACCCAGAAAGAAATTGGCATAGAATTTGTTCGTTTGGATGGGTACGTCGCCATCAACAATGTGTTGCTTCTTGACATAATGACCGCCACGGAACGGGATGGACTGTGCCGGTGACTCAGTCGCAATCGGTTGGAAGATGTTGGCTGAGGCTGGTTGTATTGGTACGGTTGCTCCAGGATCAAGTGGTGTTTCGGCAGGACACAGAGGCGTCGCTGAGGGAATATTCGTATTCCCCGGGCCATGGACAGGATCCTCTGTGAAGATGCCCCCAGGAGGCAATCCCGTGAGGATGCTCTGTCGTGTTCATTAGTATTGGCCGCCTGCCACCAGTCTGTAGGGACTGATCAAAACACGTACGCCAGTTATAGAGGGCAGAATCGATATTGAGACTGATTGTAAGGAAGTTATTGCGGTACTGTAGCTAGTGGTTGGTGGTAAACTGCTCGGTCTCGGAACTTCTCGCTCGCTCAAGTTGCTATGCTCTTGGACAACTCCACCAGCTGGTAGGCCGGACACGATGGAAAGCTGGGCAAGCACCAGCAAGAGATGCGCCATGGTCGCCACACCAGACGCCATTGTATGAAGGAAAAGCGTGAATCTGAGACCAAAGTGCAGGTCTTAGACAAGACAGCGAAATCAACGTGTCTGCATGTATGGGGAGGATATTGCGTGTTGATGGAATGCACCGTGGAATGCACAGTTGCTGGGTCATGTTGCTAGGATGCCTCGACCACCCTATATACTCATAAATTGGATCCGTAGTGCTCGGTTGGGAAGAATGCTGCATGTGAGAAGCGCCGTCTTGTTCTCTTTAGGCAGGTTGTGCATTAGCTACGAGACATGATGGCCATGATGGCTCATGTGTGAAGGGTGTGGCAGGACCCTGGACATCGGCGAGGCTACGCAAGGCGAGACACTACGATGCAGGTACTTGAGTAACGGTACACAAAGTCGCTTCCAATACCTGGACCGGCATGCGCCGAGCCTTGCGGCTCAGCTGCAGGAATGGGCTGAAGACATGGCGGTTCACTACTTTTTCTACGACGAATTCGCTTCCCCTTTCGCAAGTAACGAAGTGTGTCGGTCCTCTGTCGAGATTGTATACACTCGGGCCACTGCGGTTAGTGTTGTATTGTGAATCATTGTACAAGTGAAGTTGTCTGGCATGGCGAAAGAAGGTACCCTGGTCCGCATCAGCCATCGTTCGAGGGTAAAATGACCTACGTCGGCAAGGGTGCGCAATGCACAATATGCGTACGAAGCTGGGTGTCGGTGGCAGACTTGAACATTCAGCCAGGCTGTGAGCAGGCGTCGATGACCGCGAGACTCAGATCATGCCATGAGGCTTGATGGCTCGCTCCATTTGGTCGAGCATGATTCATTTGATGTGGATGGCTGCTGATTCTCATGACCTACTTGCAGTCCCTTGCTGGGAAAATCCTGGGTGCAGCATGTAATGATCTTCGTTCGCGAACCGTACTTTTAAGCCAGGGACTGAGCATATTTCCGTTGAATCCTCTTCCTTCAAGGACAGTTTGTGGACCAGTGTAACTTTGTTGCGATACATGATAGCTTCAGCATCGTGGTGATCCTGTGGTTGTGATTGACCCACACTTCGTGGACCTCGGGACAAGTACAACGCAAGACTACAGGGTCCATGCTGATGTACCGGACATGCGCCGGTTCCACACTGCGAATCATCGTGGATGTGACCTTGGAGGTTTAATTTGCAGTCGCGTCCATGATGATTGAGGCGCGACGGAACGTAAGGGACAACGTTGCTGACTGCCGAAACAATCTCCACTTTTTCTTCTTATGACCGGAGACTCTCAACCCAAACGCCTTCAGATCGCTGAAGGTTTAACGCCGTGTGACGGTAGGCACGCGCTCGGCGAGATCCGAGGACAGCGGAGATGTTGCCAAACTGATGAGCGCCTGATCGCGCTTGCTGCTGTGGCAAATGCAGGTTACCGCTGGTACTTGTAATCGCGCGTGCTTCAAGGGCTGATGAAGTCGGGTCTGTTTGCGGTATCAAGTCCGTTCGCGGATAGTCACAAGGCGTGGACCTGTTCGAGACGCCAGGGGATCACATGCGCCTGTCAATCGACAGGGTTGCACCGCCACAGCCGCTCTTTCTATGCACGTCATCGAAGCTTCCCGGAAGCTCTGGAGCGCCACACTTCATCGTCACTATAATTCCAAACATCACTGCCAACTCACCGCACTCACAGTAATCCTACGAACCTCCGCTTGATACTTTTCAACCATCAGACAATCGATAATTCAACACAGCAAATAATTTCGACCCTCACCACGACCCATCATGTCCAACGCTCAAGCACCGAGCGAACCGCCTCCCTCATATGAAGCCGCCACAGGCTCATCCGCACCAGAACCCGGTATTCGTCGCGTGTCTACAGATGGACCCGGTCATAGGCGCGAGAGGAACGGCATACCTCCCGAACGGCGCCGCTCTATGGAAGATGAGATGCGCAATCTGCCTCCCGGCTGGATACGATCATTCGATGAGCAAGAGCAGCACCAGTTCTTCGTCGACACCCAAGCAAACCCACCACGTAGTACATGGGTACATCCCTACGATGACGAGCAGTTTCTCAGCACACTCAGCCCCGAAGAGCGTGCGAAGCATACGCGCATGCATAGGACAATGACTATGGAAGACCTCGCAGCAGAAGACTCTGACCACGACGAGCTTCCACCACGACCTAACTCAAGGGGCAAGTCCTCAAGTACCGCAACCGGAGATCAACCCACCGGCCTGACCAAGTTCTCTCGCAAGCTCAAGGACAAGATCACCGGCCAGACCCACGAGGAGCGCGAACAGCACCGCGCCCGCCGCGCAGAACAGGAACGTCAAGCATATCTCGCTCACCTGCGAGCACGTCAGGCGCTTATGAGGGCGATCGAGACAGGCGAGCCACAGTTCCTGTGCAAAGATCAGCAGGGTCGCGACGTGTACATCGAGCCACCGCGCGGTCCCTATGCGCCTCGAGGAGCATACGGCTACAATCCATATGGCCCCTATTCGAACCCCAACGTGCGCATACTTCGACCCGCTGGACCGTATGGCAGGCCATATGGATATGGTTACGGAGGTGGTGCGGGATTGCCTCTTGCTGCTGGTCTGCTGGGTGGTACGTTATTGGGAACAGCACTGTTCTAGGAGCGAGAACGCCCCCGGTTGTGCCATTCTGGATGCACTCCTGAACGTTGCATCGTTGCAGAGAAGATCTGTCTCTCTCTTCAATGTATGACAATACTCTGAGCCCTTCCCTAGTTGCGTTTATGACCTAGCGAGCCAAAATTCCTTTGCATATACCCTATTAGTTGACAGCGAAAGACGAAATCAATCCATCCTTTTTATTAAAAATGTCTCCAAAAGTATGAAACGTAACTATGTTTGACACATACTCGCACACGTGTGCATACACTCTCGTGAGACGACATGTCCTGCGTCCATCGTCGACGTTCGTTCCCCACGCCAAACCCTCCGCCCCATCTCCCCCGCAGTTCTGGTTCCAGCTGTGCGCCACAACAACGCCCGCAGATAAGGACAACGGACGACCCGCGAAATGGGAAATGAGCTAAGGAAACAGAGGGTCATGATCGGCGAGGACAAGACATGTCCAATTGGTAGTAGTCTTACTATTGACTACGATTGGTTCATTCTCCACAAACTGTCATCTCAGGTCCAGCTCCAGTCCCAAGACCGTACGCCAGAACGATATTCCAAAACCCAGCTCCTCGACATCTTCTTGTTTGCTGGAATATGTACACATGTGCTACAGCGAGCGAGCGAGATGTGAAATCCAACACCAAGCCCAACACGCACCGTCCCGCACGTCATCCAATATCTCCAAGGCTCAGTACCGCTGATCCCGCCAGGCCAAGTGCATACTAATCACTCCTTCCCGCTTGCTCGATCTCTCGATCGATGGCGAGGAAACAGTATGTGCGCGCGTGCGTGCGTGCGGAGTAGGGCAAAAGGGAGAAGATAAGGACCGTCTTGGCGTGTGTGTGCGCCATGTTGCTGGGCAAGACAGGCGCTCAAGGCTCGGTAAATATGATAAGCTGAGGATATGTTACTGGGTAAGTGAAAGCTTAGCTGGTTGGACAAGGGGGCTGTGTACATGTCAATGTGCATCTTGAAGTATGCGCTGAGAGCGATCGATGCTGCGCTCATGGTGTCACGGGTATGCCGGTACGTCGAGACAGACATGATTTGATATGTTGGTATCATTCTTGAATTAATGTAAGATATACACTATAAAAATGTGTTTTATCCATTCGACGTGCAAATTCGAAAAGGCTGTGATTGAAAAGAAAAAATTGATGTTGGTGATGATGATGTACAGTTCAAATGGCGCTCTAAAGCTGTCAAAGCACAGGGAAGCGCAAGGTGGTATCTGGCAGGAGAGCAATAACACAAAACAACCAAAAGAGTCTATATTTAGGCCCTCGCGGGGAGATCATGCTTCTCGTGTTCCGCGCCCATGGCTACGGCGTGGCGGTCGCCGCCAATGCCGGTGTGCTCGTGTCCAGAGTCGTTCTCGCTGGGTGCCTTGCCCTCGAGCATCTGGCTGTGTTGTGGGATGCCGTGGCGCTCGCCCTGGGGGACGGAGTGCTCGCCATCAATGGGCTCGCCCTTCGCGGGTGTCCATGCAAGGTAGTCACGGCGGACCTCAACGTAGTCGTATGCGAACTCGCCGAGCTGGTCGTCGTCCATACCGAGGAGCTCAGCCTCTTCCGAAGCGCGGAGCTTGAGGCCGGGGATCTTGTCGATGGCGAAGGCAAGCAGAGCGCTGACGACGAAGGAGTACGCGGTGACTGCGACGATGTAGGCGATCTGCTTGTAGATGGTTGCGGGAGTGCCGGTGATGGCACCACCCTCGATTCCGTTGTTGACGCCGTCAAGTCCGATGATGTAGTCGGCACCAAAGATACCGTTGAAGAAAAGGCCAACCATTCCAGCGACACCGTGCTCAGCGAACACATCGAGAGAATCGTCGATCTTGATCCAGAACTTGAC
>AJMS01010169.1:0-14477 GCA_000263175.2 Phaeosphaeriaceae sp. UM 1110
GCTTGGGAGCCAGGGACGCTGAGCTTCCAAGATTGGGGCACCAACCAGTTCCGAACACAAGCAAAAATACACATCATCCGCTCGAAAAAGAGTGTGGCAGAGATCCGCGACCTTGAGCGCGCCCAGCAGTACACGCCAGGGACGAAGAAGGGTGAATTGTTTGACATTGCGGCGGAAGCATGCAAGGATTATTTCCACTGTGCACCTGGAAACAAGCTCTATGTCTCGTGCATGTTCCTAGACTCACAGTGGGACACTAAAGAGAAGACGATTCGAGGACATGCGGCGCTAGGAGGAGGAATGCCTGACCTACAGCTTGGCGTATTCGGTTCTCAGGCGCTCCACAGTTACCCGTCCAGCATTGAAGAAGTCTTCCAAGCTTTCCAAGACTGCACTCGAACAGACACGGCATTTGTTGCCAATGACTGTGGCGAATCGGGCAGCAACTGGGAGGCAGCGAACATTGGTATTGGTGCGCATCTACACGAGACGGGCCATTTGTTTGGATGCCCTCATCAAGAGTCTGGTGTCATGTTGCGCGACTACGTTACGTTCAACCGCACTTTTACCTGCCGAGAACCGTATTCCACCCGCACCAAATCACCCGGTCAACGACTGGTCCTACCGCAGGATGAATGCAAATGGCACAGACTGGATGTGCTACGCTTTCGCTTCCATCCCTGCTTCCGGATACCCCTGGACGGCAACGCTAACGGCGATGGCAGTGTCCAGGTTTGGACCGTGGACAGTGGCTCGGGCGGAGTACTTGCAACGTCAAAGTCGGGTATTGCCTGGATCGAGTTGTACGCAGAAGGCGATGATGTTTGCCATCATTGGCGAGAATTTCCTGAAGTGGACGGACAGTACCCGCGACAGGTGGCGCTCGATGAGGCCGCGTTGCGCTCAGACTTCAAGGATAAGGGCAAGCAACAGTTCAAACTCAAAGTGGAGATTTTCTCCGCAGGCGGCAACAACCATGTCATTGAAGATTTCGGTCAGCTTGCGAATCAAAAGCTAGCTCGCGTCAAATTACCTGGTGGCCGCTGGGGCTATCGTAGCAGCAAGCTGGGCTACTCGAAGATGGAAGGCTCAGAACCACAAGAGATCATTCTGGATAGCGCGCACATCTCTACCAAGCTTCTGCTGACCATCAGAGTATATTCTGGATATGCAGTCGATGGAATTGAATTCATCTATGAAGACTCGACAAGCCAACTTTTTGGCAAGCGAGGCGGTGGTGCCACCGACTTTGCATTGGACACCCGACGCGGCGAGCTCCTCTTGGGCTTTTCTTTGCGGGCAGGACTCTGGATTGATGGTATACAAATCTTGACCAGCCTGGGCAGGAAGAGCGAGTGGTTTGGCAACCCGAATGGCGGTAGCGGGTAAGTCTTTCTGTGACAAATTTTTTGGACAATCTATTGACATTACTAGGCATACCCTCATTCCACCTCGCGGCTACAACATCTGCGGTATCTCCGGCTCCTGTGCGCAGTGGCTTGATGGCTTTGCGCTCATCATCACCCGGTGATCGCCCCCTTCAAGACTGACGTTCCGCACGTCACACACAGCATAATCTTGCGCTTCATCATATGCGCAAACAATACGCACACCCGGATGACATCCACGCGCACATCGGTTACTTGGAATGCACAAGACTATGCAGCCCAGTAGTCGGCCGTGGATTGAAACAGATTCGAAGAACGACACAACATGTTGGTTAGCAACACCTGAAGTCAACAGCATGATACCAATACCCATGACGACATTTACTTTCAGCACACATTGCATGGCATGGCAGCGTAGGACGTATTCAGGCGCATATTGGAAGCAACAACGGGTAATTGGAGTAACGGGGGCCGTAGGATCGAAGAAGAACACAAGGAAGAAGAGAAGCATAGTTACGAAATAGTGACGTGGCTATGGATGCGGTTGATGGAGGCTTTGTGCACTAGTTGTACGGAGATGTCTTTTTCCATCACGTCGCCCATGTCCTGTCAGAATACACAACGAACATGTCATTCGATGATGCCGCTTTTCTTACTTGCTACAAACGTGCTGTACCTCGCCATCAATGCTCTCTTCCACACACCTTCTCAGGCCTTTCACCATGTCTGGACCCTCACCCTTAAACCGTATTCTCGATCCTTCTCTCATCCCTCAACCTGACCAACTTCTCCACCGCCTCATCAAGCGGCACGACCTCGCCTCTCTGCTGTGTGGCCTGATCATCTCGATTCCGCCAATTGACCGCGCGCTTCTCCTGCTCCTCGGCGCCCACGACCATGATGAAATTATACAAGCTCAACTGCGCAGTGCGAATCTTCTTCTGCATCGTGTTGCCCGAGACGTCAATGTCTGCGTGGAACTTTTGCGCGCGCAGGATGGACTGCACTTCGCGGACGTAGTCGTTTGCAGAGGGCATGACGGGGATGATCATGATTTGGCGCGGGGAGAGCCAGAAGGGCCAGCGGCCGGCGAAGTGTTCTGTTATGATGCTGAACATGGACGTTAGTATGTGGAATGGGTATGCGGAAAAGGGATGGGATGGAGGAACTTACGCCATGAAGCGTTCAAAGGATCCGACAATGGCGCGGTGGATCATGACTGGGCGCGCATAACCTGGTTGAGGAGGCGTGATCTGCTTGGGGATAGCAGCGTCGCCTTCCTTCTTTTGCTCGCCTTCCTTGGGCTTCTCCTCCTTGGGCTTCTCTTCCTTAGGCTTCGCAGCCGCAACCTCGGAGGTCATGTACTCGAGTTCGAACTGGTTGGGGAGCTGGAAGTCTAGCTGGATGGTGGCGCATTGGAATTCACGTCGAAGTGCGTCGGAGATGGTGATGTCGATCTTGGGGCCGTAGAAAGCGCCGTCACCGGGGTTGAGTTCCCATTCGCCTCCACCCTCTGCGGTGAACTGGTCCAGCGCTTCGGTGAGTTTGGCCTCGGCACGGTTCCAGGTCTCAATGTCACCAAGGAAACCTTCGGGCCGGGTGCTGAGCTTCAGCTTGAACGTGAAGCCGAACTTCCCATAGACAGCTCGGAGGAAGTCGAACAAGCCGGCGATTTCCTGGGTGATCTGATCCTGGGTACAGAAAATGTGGGTGTCGTCTTGCTGGAAACGACGGACACGGGTGAGACCAGTAAGAGCGCCGCTTGCCTCGTTGCGGTGAAGAACACCGAAATCAGCCATGCGAATGGGTAGCTCACGGTAGCTGCGCTCGCGGTGCTTGAAGATAAGACAATGACCTGGGCAGTTCATGGGCTTGAGAGCCCACTTGTCCTTCTCAACGTCGAATGTGAACATATCCTCAGAGTAATGTTGCCAGTGACCAGACTGCTTCCACAGCGAAGAGTTGTACATGTTTGGTGATTGCACCTCCTGGTAGCCACGGCTCCAGTACTCTTCGCGCAAGAACGCTTGTAGTGTGTTGAAGATAATTTGGCCGTGCGGAAGCATGAATGCCGATCCTGGACTGGCCTCGTGGAAGAAGAAAAGTTCTTGCTCCTTTCCGATCTTGCGGTGGTCACGCTTTGCCGCCTCTTCCAAGAACTTGAGATGTGCCTGCATACCGTCCTTGTCTGGGAATGAAACACCATAGATACGCTGCAAGCTATCGTTGTTGGCATCACCCAAGAAATACGATGCCGAGTTCTTCATAATCTTGAACTGCTTTATCCTTCCAGTGTGTGGTACGTGAGGTCCTCGGCAGAGATCGATGAGGGGCCCATTGCGGTATACGGTGGTGGAGGTGCCATCAGGAATCTTGTCCTTGATGATGTGCTGCTTGTACGGGTTTGACTTGAACATCTCGAGCCTGACTTGTCAGTGCCTGAGGGAGGCCTAGTCGCAGGTAAACTTACAGGTCCTCCTTGGAGAGAGTCAAGCGCTGGAACACTTGCTTCTCCTTGACGATATTGCTGACAATGGTCTCCAAAGGCTTCCAGTCTGACTGCTCAACGGGAGCCTTCTCTGGCAGAGCCATCTACGTAGTCATTAGCAAAGTGTTGTCACTATGAGCCAAATTTTCGTACCTCGTAGTAGAAGCCATCCTCGACTGGAGGGCCAATGCACAAGTCACAGCCGAACCTGCGTTCTGACGCCTCTCCCAGAATATGTGCGCTCGAGTGCCAGAAGACCTTCTTGCCCTCGGGATCGTCGAATGGCAGGAGCTCGAGCTTACAGCTCTTCTCTAGTGGTCGCTCGAGGTCCCAAAGGGTCTCATCGGGGGTGCCCTTGTCTAGACGTGCGATGACGGTGCGCTCGAATAAGCTTTTGCTGATGTTCCTGGCAATATCTGCAGGACTTGTCTCCCACGATTTGCCCTCGATAATCTTGCCATCGCCAAGTGAGATATTGATGTCCTCTAGAGCCCATAAGTATTGCGGTCATTGTATGCGAGTCGGTCAGCTTACCGCGGGGCTTCTGAGCGACTTCCTCGTCGTACTTGGCCTTGAGTTTCTCACTGACGATTGTTAGGATTCCGATACCTGCGGGGAAGTGACTGTCGCTTACAAAATCTGTATGCGGTGGTCGATGTATGGTGCAGGTGGATCAAGCATCAGAGGACGACCATCTCCGCTGTCCCCGCCTTTTGCCTTCTTCTCCTTCTTTGGTTTTGGCGCCTTTTGCTCTACCTTTTGCTCTGCTCCTACTGCAAGGTTCTTGACACCTTCTACCGCCTGATTGACGGCGTCTTTGACCGCTTCCGCCATGTTTGCTGTACTTGACTGAGCCGGAAGCGGAAGCTGTCGATTTATGTGCAACCCTGACTCAACCGTGTCAGCGTCAGCAGTGAGTCAAGCGAACTGCGAGTGAGATGATGCGACTGTCCTGAACGTGGCAGTCGCGTAGATATGACAGAAGCTGAATTGACGCAGTAGCAGTGCGAAAGTCTAGTTTCAAGTAAATTGAAGCTCACATGAAGCTACAATTTTGGAACCCCTCGCGCGCGCGACAGCCCACTATGATCTTGGCAGATGCATCTGGTGGGGTTGCGGCGGAAGGAGCCATCGGCAAAACATAGCGCCGATTGGTCGAGATTTTCCAACCTCAAAGAATTCTTCGCGAACTTCGAACTCTAGCTGCGCGCAGGTCCACTTCACAACTCGATTGCACACCACTTATCGCATACACAATGTCTTTCCGTGGCACACCTCGTGGAGGTCGAGGAGGCGGTTTCGGCGGTGGAAGGGGCGGATTCACTCCCCGTGGAGGTGTGTAGTGCAGGTGCAGCAAGTGCAAGAGCTCCAGCTAACTCAGGAACAGGACGTGGTGGTTTTGGAGGAGCTTCTTCGTTCGGCCCACCTGACCAGGTCTTCGGTACGATGCGCTATTGCGTAGACTTTGAGTCTTCTGCTAATCGTAATCAGAGATGGGCAAGTTCGTTCACGACTGCGAAAATGAAATGTTCTGCGAATCGATCAACACCAAGATCCCCTACTTCAACGCGCCCATCTACCTAGAGAACAAGGTAGCTACTGCTCATGGAATCAAGTGCGACAGCGATACTAATTGCGCACCCAGACACCCGTTGGCAAAGTCGACGAGATCCTCGGCCCATTGAACCAGGTCTTCTTCACCATCAAGCCTCAAGAGGGCATTCAGGCCAAGTCTTTCAAGGCCGGCGACAAGTTCTATATCGGCGGCGACAAGCTCCTGCCCCTCGACCGATTCCTGCCCAAGCCTAAGCCTCCGCCAGGTGCGGCCAAGGTCAAGAAGCCTGCCGGCGCAGGTGGACGTGGTGGTGCACGAGGTGGACGCGGACGTGGTGCGCCCCGAGGACGAGGCGGTTTTGGCGACCGCGGAGGACGTGGAGGATCGCGCGGAGGTTTCGGTGGTGGTCGCGGTGGCAGCGGTGGCTTCTCAAGAGGCGGAGGTGGTGGTGGCTTCTCGCGAGGTGGTCGTGGTGGAGGACGCGGTCGTGGAGGCTATTAGAGATGCTACAAAGCATCCTTTGAGCTCCTTGTCGCGCATGTCCTCGAGTGCTTTGCCACGAGAGACGCTGTCTACGTTCCGGATCCGTCCCGAGTGTCACGACTATCATCAGCCGATACCACGATCATCATTCGAAAGGCGTTTGGGTGTTCAGATGGGTTTATATGTAAAAGACTCGGCCTATGGCGCCATTTTGGAAACTGTTGTATGGGCTGCCTGGAATACTTCAATGCAAATTACGTTCAAAATGCAGAGCGCGACCAGAGACGGCTTTTCTATTGCTCGTCTAGTCCTCCTTGTCTACATCGGCTGCCATTACTGCTACTGCTTGCTCCAGTACAAGACGCGCTGATGTTCTCAAGAAGCGCCTGAGTAATATGGCCAATGAGCTTTGCATACTGAGCCATGTCCGGTGGAGACGCGAAACATGCACATGCCATTCTTCTAAATCAACATGTTCACAGCAAAAACATGTCGCATATGCTTGCAGACTGCATCGCAGAGTTCGGCAAATCACATGGCGGTCTGCGGGTGTGGCTGGGCCCAGCTTAGTGCGACCCTCTTCGACAGATGACGCAGCTTCGGTAAACTTGATCCCATCACACCCAGCGCGTCACCAAGCCGCAGGTGACATAACAACAAGCACGCCCGCGCATTTGCACCACACCTGGACCCTTACGCTTGTCTTCCACTTTCCTCATTTTTACCACTGTCCCAGCCAAGACCTCTTAGCTCTGGACCTCCTCTACCCAGGTGTACACCGCTCCCACATCTTCTAGGCAACATGTCACGAAGAAACGGCGCACCGCAAGGCCCGAAGGACGAGATGCCTCCTTCCAAGGATGCTAGTAAGGCTTGGTCAGTCGCATAGTCGGGGCTTGTAGGCTAATCGAGTGTAGCACAAGACAAGCAAGCCAGGCTCCTCTCGCAAGAAGCCGGACACTTCTCACTTGTTCGCGCTCTGCATTTGGCAGACTTTATTACCGCACTAAATGGTACTACCGCATTGAACACACACCAAAAACCATGGACGCATGCTAATGCTACCTCAGGCTTCTGTGGTGTAATGTCCGTCTTCTCTTCGCTCCGCTACTGTCTACAAGACAACCCGCATGACCACGCGAACCTCTACTGGGCACTTGGATTCGTACCGCTCGGCTTTTTCTTCGACGCCTTAGACGGCAAAGTCGCGAGGTGGAGGAAGAAGGCCAGTTTGATGGGTCAGGAACTGGACTCTCTTGCCGACCTGGTATGTTGTCCACACGGTATTCTTCGAATATATAGACTGACGATGAGTTTTCTAGGTCTCCTTTGGTGTCGGCCCTGCAGCTGCCGCTTTCTGTCTTGGTCTTCGCACCCCAGTCGATCACTTCCTGCTTACCTTCTTCGTCATCTGCGGTCTCATCCGTCTTGCGCGCTTCAATGTCACTGTCGCCATGGTCCCCAAGGACGAGACCGGCAAGTCGAAATACTTCGAGGGTACACCAATTCCCATGTCCATGCTCAACGTCCAAATTATGGCATACTGGGTTTACAAGGGCTGGACGCTGGCTCAGCTTCCTTTGGGAGTGTGGTTAGAGGGGACTGTTTTGGAGTTCCATCCTGTGGTATTCCTGTTCGTGCTGCACGGATGCTTGATGGTCAGCAAGACTATTCATATACCCAAGCCGTAGATAATTACGCGGGGGACTCGAATGGCTGGCAGTAGTGACGCTGTTGAATGCCTGCCCTGTATTGTGCCTTACTGAATGAATGAGCATAAGAGCAGCTTTGACGATGGACGTTCGACAGGAAGAATGGGACGAACGTTGAGAGAATAAATGGTTGCATAGCAATGCAGAATTGATACAAACTTTGAGACACTGTTGAGCCTCTTCCTAAGATGCGCCTGAAGAGCATCTTAACACCGCGATGAGTAGCCACCAGTAGGGCAACTATATAGCAAATGCGACGTCTTTTCGCCAACACAACTCAAATACTTTTCACATTGTCCAAAGCTTATGCGATAGGCTCGCGAAATAGCGTTCTTGCGTCGATGCTGAACGCCGATGCGACCAGAACTAATTGAGCTTCGTGGCTTGGCTGCGACGGCCACACCGTTTCTTGCTTACTCCCATGTGCTGAACTCCTCCCACACAGAACTGCGCAGTACACGACATGGGGGCCGAACAAAGCGGGGTCATGAACTCCTTGATTACATGCGAACCCATGACTTCTAAGGTAATTCGATTCGGACTTGTGTAGTTTCCTAGTCAATTTCGAAACCACTTTCAGCTATGCGCCGCCACCTTGTTGTCTTAGTAGACATCAACCAACGTACCAGGCCACTGTACGTCTACCAATATTGAGTCCACGATGTTCTCACCACGCACGGTTCCTGTCAAGAGCACGACGACGCACGGACAATGGATCAATAATGAGTTTTGTGAGCAATGTCGAAGTCTCCGATTCGAGATAGAAGTCAATGGACTTACATGGAGGAAGCTCGCAATGGAAATAGGCGCGACTTGTCCCCTGTGCTGCTTTTTTGATGCTGCTTTGCACGGCCACCAGGTCTCTAAGAGGGTCCTGCACAACACCACCTTTCGACTCGATGATATACTGATTGCAAATAACGAGGAGCATTTCCAGCACCGTCCCCCAACGACTGGGATTTTGAGACTATATAAACCTCACTGGAGTAACGAGGGTCCTAACTATGGCCGCTACCTACTCCCCTTGCCGAGACATCCAGGTAAAGAATGGCCTTACTCCAGAGAATCTCGGCATGCATTGTTCGAACTGCCCAGTCAGTATCGCCCTTTGCCCTACCGGCATTTAGCAGCAAAATCGATAGACATTGCACTCATCAAAGGGTGGATTGCTGGCTGCCTTGCGGAACATCAAGACAGCTGTCCTGCTCCAAGCCTTGAATCTTTGTCCAAGATCAGATCGTCCTTAGGATTCACACTCATCGACTGTTGTTCAAGAAGCATCGTCAGGCCTCCTGCACAGTTCAAATATGTCGCCCTCAGTTATGTCTGGGGCCAAAGCTTAGCACACGAAGCCAAGAGCGCGAACTCTGAGGGCATCTTGCCAGCCAAGCTACCAAATACTATCGAAGATGCGCTGAAAGCGACAACTCAGCTGGGCTTCCAGTACCTTTGGGTGGACAAATACTGCATCAACCAATCCCCTCACTCGACCGAACTACGAACGCAGTTGGGGACGATGGATCTGATATATCATTGCGCAGAAATCACTCTCATAGCTGCAGCGGGCCATGACGCCAATTATGGCCTCCCAGGAGTCAGAAAGCGACCGCGGATAGTCCGGCCATCGATTGGAATCAACGGTACCACCTGGACTTCGGGTATTCGGAATACAGAGCATCTGATCAAACAATCGACGTGGAGAACAAGAGGATGGGTAAGTGCTGTCTCGCAATATACGTTGTGTTTGCTAATGTTACTCGTTCGTAGACTTATCAAGAAGGCCACTTCGCCCGTCGACGACTGATCTTCACCGATGAGCAGGTTCTCTATGAATGCAACAAATGCACTCGAAATGAGACTATGCATTTTGCCATGGGTAAACGGGAGGACATCTCATCCGACATATTCGGACTGAACAGAGCCGCGCCACGAACGAAGTTGACACTCCACACTCATATTCAAAACTATACTGAGACCAAGCTGACATACCCCAACGACGTGCTGTATGCGATGCAAGGTCTTTTCGCTTCATTTTTCAACGACAAGATTCCGGAGAGGCAATTTTGGGGCATTCCGATTAGCACTATGCTCATCGGCCATAACGAATCGAATTTCCCGCCGCCAACCTGGAGTCATCCCAATGTTCTTTTGATGTATGGGCTCGCTTGGTCTACCCGTACTAGCATTCCAGTACAACGACGAAAAGAGTTTCCCAGCTGGTCTTGGGCTGGCTGGGCTGCACCTATCAAATGGCGACCGTCCGCTTGGCCACATATACACAAACCTAAGAAAACAGCCCAGATATCTGTGCTGAAAACAGACGGCACAGACGCACCATTGACGGAGCAGCTAATAGACGACGTCTTTCTGAACAATGACAACGTAGCTGCTGCATATACATATCAACTACGCATCACAGCCGAGATCATTCGAATCCAATTCGATCGTCTGAGTTTCAAAGACCACGTCAGCACATCCACGACTCGTGAGAATGGCATCAATCTCAGCACGAGCCCCTCCACACTCAACTTCACTCAGCGCAAGCGCTTCACATACGCAGTCATACAGAGAATCGAAGGGGCTGATACCCCCTATTTTTGGATCCTGGAACCCACGCCCAACATTGAAGCGGACAGCGAGCTCCGCCGAGAGATATGTGAGCAGGATTTCGAATGCATTGTGCTTACTTCTATGCATGGTTTGGTGGTTCGGCAGGTCAATGGCGTGGCTGAGCGACTTGGGCGGATCAATTTGTGTAGTTGGCAGGACCTGTCAAATGTGTGGGATGATGACTCGTATGATGCTATGAGGAGTACGGGGCCGCATTTGAGGGATTTCTTTGGAGGAAGGGAGGAAGAGATTGTGCTTGGGTGAGCGCTGTACTGTCCGAGCTTAGGTAGCCTCGCCATTTGCCAATTCACACTGTTTCCTCACAAACCTCCCCTACTAATATTCACTTTATGCTGTCCTAAACGAAAATCTGAACACCAAAACTCCTTTTGCCTGGCCGGTGCAGCACGACAAGGCTGGCACGACGTCGCAACTGCCTTAGGCAATCAAATCGCCCTCGCTTAAAGCTATCTCATTGGACGTTACTTACTTACGACCCCTAAACAGTCAGCCTTGCTCCTCACACGGGCAACAGGACCCTGCTCGTCTTTCTTCACACATGATAGGGGTGGTTTGTTTCACTCAAAATATCTGTCACTTTCTGCTACTTTTCAGCTTCTATTTAGCCATGACCTCATTGAGCAAATACGACGCGCATCCGGACGCCATCATACCGACGCATGGAGAATGGACGACCGACGACTTTTGCGAGAAGTGTCGCAAACTTCACATTGACGCTCCTACATACATGGGCAAGCCTCCTTGCGTGCTCTGGGGAGCTAACTACAACTACTATCCTCCCCGAATGAAATGCCCGTTCTGCTGGTTTTTGGAGGCGATCACCCGGTTCTCAGGTTACTCTCGATTGCATGTTCACAATGCATGCTCGCTCAACGACGGCCGCGACTGGAAAAGCATTTGTCTCGCCGCAATGGTCTTGAGCAAGGACTACTATGAGCTCTCCAATGACGATCGATACCTAGTCCGACTACCGCCGAGTTCCATAGGTCAACTACGGCTACAGTCAGCTAGTGAACGCCAACATTATTCCCTGCTCAGCGCAGTGAAGACGCATTACTCAAAAAGATCGAATGCAGCTCGGAATAAAGCGTCATCTGCCAGTAAGGCCATGCAGCCATTGTTGCAGTACCGCGGCCCTCAGAGACGTCTGTCGATGTAGATTTCCTGAGAGAATGTATTGCTAGCTGTAGAAAGAGCCACATAAAACAATGCTGCACCAGATCCGGACAGCATGCGGACTATCAGCAAACCTTGAATTTTTACCTGATCGACTGCGAACATAGGACAATTGGACAGATCGATGGAGTTCCTGAATATGTTGCGTTAAGCTATGTCTGGGGTAATTCCAAGCAAAAGGACGATAATAAAGTCGGCATTCAGGATGAAGGTCGACTGGTATTGCCGCAGCCCCTACCGAAGATGATCGAAGACTCTATAAAGGTTATATTGCAGCTCGGCTTTCGATATCTTTGGGTGGACAAATATTGCATTTCGCAATCGGCCCAACATGGAGATCTCCAGAGACAGCTGGCGACGATGGATTCGATATATCATTGCCCAATGCTCACCATCATCGCTGCATCTGGGCGTGGAGCTGACAGCGAACTTTCTGGTGTGAACTGCAAGCCAAGAAACGCGCCTCTTTCAATCAGCATAGATGGTGCGACATGGGTGTATGGCTTTCGGAACACTCAGACAGCAGTCGAGAAGTCTGTGTAGGCAAAGCGAGGCTGGGTAAGTCGCTTCACACGTTGTGTACTTTGTACTAGCTACTCATACAACGTGAATAAAGACGTACCAGGAGGACTACTTTGCCAGGAGGCGCTTGGTGTTCACAGATGAGCAAGTATTGTTCGAATGCAATACGCACCGGCGCAACGAGTCCATGCCGTTAACGATATCCGCACGAGAGACTCTATCGACCGATATATTTGGTGTCGGCCGGGAATGGCAACGACGTGATATGTCACTGGAAGACCATATCAGTTGTTTTACAGCACGACATTTGGCATATCAAAGTGATGCTCTCAATGCCCTACAGGGTATCTTTGCCTCTTTCCTGAGAAAAGAGCCACCTGTAAAACAACTTTGGGGCATACCAATTCCCCATATTGATAGGGAGGATTGGGATTCCCGGGACTGGCGTGTAGTCGGCAGTCTCGCAACTGGACTTATTTGGGACAACGTATGGCACAGCCCGACGCGCCGATCTGGCTTTCCCAACTGGTCCTGGGCAGGCTGGATCACTCCCATTAAATTCAAACTTGCTTGCTCATTTCTCGGTACTCAAACGCGACGGAACGTCCTTGCCATTATCAAATGCCCTCATCGACGCTATCGTCCAAGACAACACCCACGAGACATCGGTATATACATTCAACTTATGTATTACAGCCGAAGTTACGGAAATCCGGTTCTGTGACACGTGGAAGACTTTTGAGAACTCAGCGATGAAGAAGAGTGCGGATACACGACGGTTCCGGTATGCAGTGCTTCAATTGACCCCATCGGACAAGATACAACACTACTGGATTCTGGAACTTACTGCTACTATTGAAGATGGTGACGGATTTCACGGATCGCTCTGTCGAGACGTCTTTCAATGTATTCTGCTGACTTCTGAGTATGAGATCGTTGTGCGAGAGGTAAACGGTGTCAATGAGAGGATCGCGCTTCTGCAGTCGCGAGGAAGGTCAAAAATCGGGGACGTTGCAAAAAGCGACATTACGCACAATGATGCACAGGGGAAATACTTGTGGGAAGTGTTTCCTGGCAAAATAAGGGATATTGTCCTGGGGTGATTCGGAGATTTGAGCTCTGACTTATTTATGATTGTACTCAGAAACTTCGAGCGATATGTACACGTAATTATAATCTCCCTTGTCATCTAGAATTATGTTTTCAGCCATCAGCGTTATTGGACATGAATGTTTCCGCACTTCGATGCACAAAGACAGCAAATACACAACACATATATCAATCTCTTTCGCCTTACGATGCTCGTCCACTACAGATTTTGAAAGTAACGAAGACTTTTCTTGTACTTCCATGACAAAGTAGAGCTCATATGCAAACCCCTGTAGCTCTGCAAGAGCCATAGCTACTCCGCGGTCAATTGGAGGTAGAAGCGAGCTCCACGCTCGAGCTTCTGACGTTGCATACACACTACAAAGGGCTGTTTCTCCTTCAACTTTATCGCAATTCTCGATAGGCATACATGTTTCGGAGAGGAAAGAAAGAGGAAATGTACTTTTTTTTTGCTGTGTGCTTGGTGCAGCGAGAGAACAACTCTACATTCAAAAAAAGAAAGTTGTTCGAGTAAGAATTCTTATGCTGATCGCAAAGTGCTCGAGAAATGACTCTGGGCCGATTTTATTGGATCGTTGGCATGCATGTCATGCCGCCGATCGCAGACAGACAGCCTCGACTCTCCAATCCACAGCTGCCACGTACACTCTCATCTGCGGAGCTGGAGCCTACCATGATTGCATCAAAACTCGACACATAATAGCTCTCCGGGTGACACGGCGCATTATTGGCTGCCGCGATGACTCGCATCTTGAAGTGAAGCTCACAACAACAACTGCCTCATATCATCCTCTCATTACTGAACGCTCATACGACAAATCCGCGATTGGAAAGCTTCAGTATCCCTGAAATAAATCGTTGGTTCGGTTGTCGTGTTACATTTAAACAAAGAGTACAACTCGATTCATATCTTCTTTACGAGAACTTGGCAGAGGACTCATGTAAGACGTGGGTGAGGCGTCGTGCATACACTACGAACTGCTGCTGCCTAGCCAAGGCTACAGGTGAGTAAGTTACCGGCGGTAAAATCGACGCTCTCATTTCTAGCTCGCTCAGACTCTCTCACAA
The DNA here is from genome assembly GCA_000263175.2 of Phaeosphaeriaceae sp. UM 1110. NCBI lineage: Eukaryota > Fungi > Ascomycota > Dothideomycetes > Pleosporales > Phaeosphaeriaceae > Phaeosphaeriaceae sp. UM 1110. The sequence continues at coordinate 14,134 of AJMS01010169.1, forward strand.
TATGTCGCTCACGCATAGCAAAATTGACCGATGTTAATATTTTCGAGACAGGCTCAGTACTCGAATCACATTTTGATTGTAATTTTCTTTCGGATACCCTAGCTAGACTTCTTTTGAAAAAGCCATCCGCGCCCACGAGATCTCGGAGTTTGTGGCCTGCAATAGCTCGAAGTGCCAGTGGCTGATGATCTGCCTGACTGGTCTACGACCCATGACCAAGGTCGTTAATCAAGCTCGTGACCTGAGTGGCGGTACTGCAAGCAAACGAGGCTATATGACTAAACCACCCAGCTGTTGCTGATCCGCCCATCTTCGACCGTATGCCCCACCTCGTATAGCGCAGG
>AJMS01010168.1:0-14409 GCA_000263175.2 Phaeosphaeriaceae sp. UM 1110
TCATTCAAATTACACTCCCATCTTCTCTGAATTATCTTGTCGGCGCATACTACTTCAATCACTACAGCATGTCAGGTTGTACACATGACCAATCATGACGGTGTCCGTCTGTGGTGGCGTTCATGTTTCGGAAGCCGAATATGCAGGCCGCTGTGCAAATGGCGTTGAGAACGCGCATTGTCGACCCGCTAGTAAGAGTTGCTCGCGCGAGACTTCAAGCTGATTTTGCAAAAGCAGGAGCTTCGTGACCATTGGCATAGATATGCATGCTCCGTAAATCATCTCATCGATACCAGTATGACCGTCGATCTTCACGGCCTGTGTCTGAATCCATCTTCGCTTGCGCCATGGTAACGACTTGGGCACAGAAACGCATACACAGGGATCCAGCTTTTACGCATGAACAGAGAGGAAGAAGGCCTACAGCTTGGAGGTGTCTACCTAGACACTTTGTATGCGGCATCTACGAGACGAGGACTAACATCCGACCGCCTGTGCCAGTCGCACAAAAAGTAAGCTAATCTTGCTTCTTTGGGCAGCTTGCATGAGCTCGGGAGCGAGCAAATGCCTCAATCCTGCTTTTTGGGGCCAACAACTCCTGCACCGACACTAATGCAGCTCAATTAGCGGTCAGGATGACCTTCGTGTTGGATCTTACTCTGCTGTAATTTCAATATCGGTAAGCAAACGAGTGATAGATGCAGCCAAATTCCCACCAGGATCCAGGCGGCAGGATCCATTGAATCTGGGAAGAGGATCTCGTCCGCGAAGGCCTGCTAAGATGGGCTGTCGCCATGTCCTCACAGCTTACAATGATAACAAAGGTACGTCGCTTGTCATACAGCGACTAAGTCGTCTCGACCACGGACTCCACTTGCAGCCATACACCCTAACATGCGGTCAGCATGCGTACGAAAGCTACGTGTGTACTGGCCCAATCCGAGCCGCACACGAAGGAGCACAACCTTCCACATCGCTTCTCGCAATCTCCACTAAGACGCACTGGTGTGGTGGGCTAATTTGCTGGCTTTGCAGCCAAAAGCGGGGTTTCAATATATCGTACAGCCATTTTGTGGACTTTAGCAGCCACATCGAGGTCATTTACCAGCCGCTCCATGTCGTGGCTTCTGCAGTGCACAGACAGCGGGTGAAAGCAGCAAGCAGCAAGCTCTGACCGTTATCCAGACCTTCCATCCTCGGCCTGAAGATTTCCTAAAGACCAAGGGTTCACCGGCGTTCTGGAGGCATTCGGCCCTTGGTGGAACGCCTAATGCGGGGACGTTTTATTGTCACTCGCAACTCGTGAGGCAGACTCAACGACAAGTCTAGCAGACGTCGTGGAGGCGATGTCCCATCGACTAACATCGACAAGGCTTCTTGCGCGAATGGAGGCTCAACACGCCGAAGAAATGCTGCCGCCTTGCGGCTCGGATCACCCTGGTCCAAGATCGTAGAGGCTGCGTATCAGCGCTTACAGCAAGGACAAGCACTTTAGCCTACTTACCAGTCTAGGCCAGGCGCCATGCAAGCCTGATCAGCACCCTGGCGCGCAACATCTCATTTCCGCCGCCATGGTGGTCGCCTCTAGGATGGTGGCAGAAGCAATTCGGGTCCAGATATGGTCCGTGGTCGGGTGCATGCATTTGGCGCGTGGACTAGCACGGTCGATATAACGGCCAACGCAGGGATGGGAATTGGTTGTAGAGGGTATAAGATCGTCAACCGCCGGGGCGTGAACGTTGTGACACCCAACGTCGGCCTGTTCCTTGTGCGGAGTACATTGAGAAAAGCCTGGGTTCACGAGTGCATTGCTTCTTCACCTTGCTGTTTCCTTTGATACATCGGGTCGACCAATCTTCCACAACGCCAACGGTCCAGTCGAGCTGATAATCGGAGACCGAAGTATCCGCGTTTCCATATTCGACAACTATTACTTCACATGCGACAAGTCAGATTACCTTAATATTGTCGTCTTCATAATACTCCCAATACTTCGTGGCCAAAAGGACTTTACCTCATATTCGTAGTCCTCGTCTCCCCAAGGACTCTCAACATGCTCGTCACTTCCCTCTCCACGGCCGTGTCCGTCATTGCTCTCTTCACCACTTCGATACAAGCGATGCCACGGCCCGGCAAGCCTGCTTCAACGTACACACCTGCTAGCGACCTCAGCAAGCTCGCCAAGTTGATGCCAACAAGCGACCTTCCTGTCCCTGATGGCCAGCTCAAGTATGTAGTCCTCGGTATTGGAACACAAAACTACACGTGTACGAGCGGCAATCCGGAAGTCGCTCCAGGCACTACTGGTGCGGTCGGTAAGTTCATATGCTCATTCTTCATCAAAGCAACGAACTTAAACTGACGTACTTCCCAGCTGCTCTATACGACATCGGCACCAAGCTCAACAACGATCCCATGGCCAAGTGGAAGATTCCTTCCCTCTCACCTCTCGCACTTGCTCTCAGCTCCTTCCCAAGTGCCCTGGAATGGAATCTCGAGTCTCAGGGCTACAACAATCGTGTCGGCACACACATGTTCAAGTCTGTCAACGGCGCGAACACTCCCACTTTTGCTTTCGATCAACTAGCTTCGCCCTATCCGATGGCACAAGTGGGCAAACTTAATGAGACCGCTGCTCCGGCATCGGCATGCCCAGGCCTATCAGGCGAGGGTACAGTGAAGTGGTTGTACCTGAAGGACACGAAGAGCCTGTCAGTTGGCGGCATCGATACAGTATACCGACTTGAGACTGCCGGAGGCATGGCACCTACGACGTGCAAGGGAAAGCCAGAGAACTTTGAAGTGAAGTATGCTGCACAATGTAAGTTGAATCTGTATGCACAATGCGTTTGGGCTATAGCTAACGTGTTCCCTAGACTGGGTCTTTGGACCGAAGAAATAGATGCATGAGGTTGGCGTTGTTGATAAACTTCTGCGCTTTCGGCTTTCGACAATTTGACGAGCGACCGTCACTCGCTATTTGCAGTTATATACCCTTCTTGTTCATCATTTATCTTGCATTCGCTCACTTGCATTACGATACCCATTTTTTAAGGAGTCAAGGCTTGAGTAGACTGACAGGAGATTAATGAGATCTTGTTGAATAGAGCATTCTTTTCAGAACACTTTGGTGATGACACGATCTCCCTTGTAGAGACGGGTAGCAGAGTGACATCCATCTTTCTTGCTGTTAAAGGCAAGCAATCTGCCCGGACTCACTGAGGTCGCGATAACGTCTGCCCAATGCACACCAGACCAACACACCAAATCTGCAACCATCCCTTCTGAAAGACACCGCCCCATGCCCGTCATGTAAGACACCCAACATCGCGACAGGTGTCACTCAGCTCGCATATCGACACAGACGTACACTGTCTTGACCGCGCATCGACGGCGCGGCCCCGTCTGCGAGCAGAGAAGCCCCAATGACCACGCATTCAGGCCAACAAGGCCCCCCAAAGCCACTCGATCCCATCGCATCGAAGATAACTACGCGGTAAACACGTAATGTACCCGATCGACCTTCACCGCACAGCATAACCACGCCTCCACCAACACTGCACCGCGCCGTACGGCAGCCTTAGGAGATTTTTGCGTCGCATGGTCGGTAGTTGATAGCATCGGCTTCGCCTTGTGGCACGGAAACAATACATGCGCCTTGCATCCTCTTGCCTCCATTCGAATCGATGCTTGAGGCGTATTCTAGCTTATCCCTTCAACACAGGCGCATCTGTCCTTCACCCTCACTCACTCAATCATCACTTTCGCAGATGGCGACAGCGAATCATCGCCCGATTTCGCTGTTCTAAACATAGCTCAATGCACAGTGTACAAAAGTAGTAACTTTGAACGGATGGTCCAAAGTCCCGGCTTTGTCCTACTTGCTGGGTCGTGGGCGGCGGGTATTTTGCTTGGCGGGGAGGGGGTGGGATAGTGCGGCGGTTAGGGAGGTTTTGGTTTGGGATAAGGGTGGGGAGGGATATCGGATATTGGAGATTGGAGATTGGGGCGAGTACAATGAAATAGTACGAATGTAGATGTTGAAGTGCAGGATAGGGATGGTCGGCTTGGGAGTGGATATTCGATGGCGGCAGGTCTACCGGCTTGAATCAAATCACGAGCGGACTTCAAGCCGCATCGTATCACTGTGCTATCCTACGTCCGATCTCGAATAGATTGTTCTGATGCTCAAATAAGATGGTTGCTCTTGAAAAGATGTCGTGTGGTTGTGCAAACATGGATCGGATCGGTGCTTCCTCTGCTGGAGGTGTCAGATAGGGATGTGGGCGCTTAAGCACCCATGACCCATTCATGCGCTGAATGCACGACATGTCGAAATGCGCAGGATCAGCACGCCGCAAAGGAGGCGTTGAAGGCACAATGAATGTTTTTGCGGCTGAAATGTCTCGAGAGTCAGATTTGTAGATTCGATTTTGTTATTTACCGCGCGAAGAGTGCCGTTCATGTCACATGAGTGTGCTTTGCCAGGAGTACCACCACGCAAGCTTGGACAGAAGCTGAAGTCCTGATCGATGGGCTTGTGGTGCCTCGTACGCAAGACAAAATATGTCTCTGAGATCATGATGCGACATAGCACCCCTGGCACATCTATCAGAGGGGCATCTCTACCAACCAGATTACCTCCTAGACACTGAGTTCGCATGTTCATCAGCGTTTGTTGATAGGGCTTGGGACGTGCTTTGGTTCATCAAGTGTGAATGCTTCTGCCTGATCATCTCGACACCCGCCGCGCGTTCAATGTACGAACCATGATTCGCAAATCAAGCCACCTCCTTCCTCTTCTCGATGGCTCTCTCGTAGGCCTCTAGATCGACGTCCCCGGCGTCCCAGACAGTCACAGCTTGCACGAAGACGCCCTTCTCTTTGCGATGCTCGACATAGCCAATGACGTTCAGCCAAGTACCGACGTCCAATGTGTGATGTTTGACTTTCTCCAGGACGTGGTCCACATTGACATTTGCGACCACCGACGGTCTTGAAGTGGGGTACCTGTGCTTGAGACGCACTGTCGCAGTCTGGACAACGTAATCGTCAACGCTGCTGCCTGTTAGTACCTGGCAGACATGATGAACTCCATCGAAAGTACCAGCCAAGAAAGCGAACTTTCATGCCTGGCGCGCATTGTTCCAAACCACTCAAAAGGACAATGTTGGAAGGAACAGGGCCAGACATTGGAGATGCAGGATGAACTTGGTCGAGAATCAAGTCGACGCCGGCGGAATCTAAGCCCGAAACCGACTGCGCACGTGCCATGCTAGCGTTGTCGACATCATACCCCATGAGCCCGATCTTTACCTTCGCCAGGCACCCGACAATACATAATCCACCCTCACCTTGCTGCCTCAGACACGCCCAAATCACTGCCGTGCATTCCCTCACACGCTCGCCCGCACTTCACACATCGTACGTCACGACAGCCTAGCACCCCGCTGCCCCGCCAAACCGCTATCTGATAGCCCACCTGCGCGTTCGGCAGACTTTCCACACGACCTCAACACCGCGGATCGCTGACCAAAGGTTTCTAGATACAACAGCAACCATGTCTGGCTGGGGAATGGGCTGGTTCGGCGGCGGAGCGGCGAAGAAGGAGGCGCCCAAGAAAGCCATCCTGCAGCTGCGCGGCCAGCTCGAGATGCTGAACAAGCGCGAGAAGCACCTACAAAACCAGATGGACGAGCAAGATAGCATCGCGCGAAAATATGTCTCCTCGAACAAGAACGGTACGGCTTAGTCATGTCGATATGGCTCAGGTGGATCAGGCAGCTAATGTTGGGAACAGCGGCGAAAGCAGCGTTACGGCGGAAGAAGCAGTTCGAACACTCGCTCGAGCAAACGAGCTCGCAAATCATGACGCTCGAGCGCGAAATCTACAGCATCGAAACCGCAAACATCAACAAGGAGACGCTGGACGCGATGAAGAACGCTGGCTCGGCTATGAAGCAGATACATGCCGGCCTCACAATCGACAAGGTCGACAACGTCATGTACGTCTTCATATCCTGCTCGCAGCCGCACACTCTACTTCCTCGCACAAACTGTATGTCCATAGATTATTTGCTAACATGTACAATAGGGAAGATCTTCGCGAACAACACGCCATTGGCGAAGAAATCAGCGAAGCCATCACCTCGGGCGTCACCTCGACGGGCATCGACGAAGACGAACTCGACGAAGAACTCGCAGAGCTCCAGCAGGAGAAACTTGACGAGGAAATGCTCAAGAGAGGCAACGTCCCCGTCAACGACACGGTCGCGGCTGGAAGGCTGCCCGCGGCGCCGAACCAGAAACTGCCGCAGCAACGGGTCGAGGAGGACGATGAGGAGGAGGAACTGAGGAAGTTGCAGGCCGAGATGGCTATGTAATGCACCCTGGCTCTTGCAGGTTACTGGGATGTGAGAGAGTCTAAGAGTCGAGGACGGGCGTAATGGCGCAAACTACAGCAGCGAGTGGGTTTGTTTTCTGGTCTTTCTTCATGCGGCATTTTCGAGTGGGCTCTAGGCTGCCATGTTATGGATCTTATTCTCTCTTCCACCACCGTGCGCATAGCCTAGATGCAGATCTGGATGGGATATACCTTGCAATTCTTACATATTTCACATGACTACATGTTTCATACTCCACGTCGGATGTCACAAAGCTCGGTCCTAAGACTCATTCACTGAGTTTGGCCACGGGCAATTGTTGATGTATATCTGGATGAATATTTGCGATTATACTATTCTGCTCTAACATCGCTATTCTTTAGATCCATCGCTCATTCCTCCTTCTCCATGGACCTATAAGAATGTTTACCTCGCTGATGTATGCATACATAACAGCGCGCCGAGAAGAAAAAACCACTTTTGTATGCCCCGAATCAGGAATAACACCGCCGGGTATCTAGCATGTTTCGTCGAAGTCGAGAGAAAATAAACCCACTGAAAATGGTACACATGAAGGCGTAACGTGTCGTAAGAGTTGAGTGCGTGGCAGGTGGGGAGGATGTGCCATAACAGGGGTCAGTAGGCAGTATACCATGGAGTCGTCCTTTTCGCGAAAGAAATCGACATGGCCTATTCCGCCGATTTGTCAGGTTCGTCCGCTGAGGGCTTATCAGGCTGGAGCTGTTGACCTTGGTCCGCCTGTGCAGGTTGAGCCTCGGCTTCCGCGCCCTCTTTCGTATCTGCCGCCGTCACAGGAAGTTCCACGAGAGACTTGCGAAGTGGAGTTCCACTCTGGACAGCTGGAGAACCAGGCACCGGCGTCAGCGGCTCTACACTGGGTCGATGCGATGCCGGGAGCGAAGGTACAGACGGTGCAGGCGCAGCAGATGTAGGCACAGCTGGTGCTGCACTCGTCATGTTTGGAGCAAAGCTCTGCGGTTCGCTGCTGGCCTGTTGCTGAGGCTCTGGGTTTGGCGCGGTTGCAGTAGCAGGAGGAACTGTGTTGGCTGCTGCGTCTGCTGCAATGGCTGCTGCGGTGCCCGCCGACGTCGTGCTTGTGGCTGTCGGTTGAACATCTGCTGGAGCGGGTGCTGGTTGCGCAGGCGGTTCGGTATACTTGGTGAGCTGTTGTATACCCGAGATGGCGCTGAGCAGTGACCTCTCGGGATCTGTGAGAGTCTCGCGATTGAACGAAGAATCTACGTATGCCCTGATGGCATTATCGACCTTCTGATCTTCGCCGGGCTCCTTCCTAGCCTCGAGATAGACCTTACGGAATGCCTCCAGCTGGCGAATGAGGTCTGGATGCGTCGTGGAAAGATAGCGCCCAGCGGGAGCGTTGTCGGGTGCTCGTGTTTGCTGAGCTGGTGTCTGCGATGGCGGTTGGTACACCGGGGCACCTGCTGCTTGTTGACCTTGCGGAGGATATGGAGCGTATGGCCTGCTCGGATTCGCCGCATAAGGGCTTGCCCCAGCCGTAGCGTAGGGTCCACCGTAGGGACTTGCTGTTGACGGTGGCGCGCTGTACGACGGAGCTGAATTAGATGGGTACAGCACGCCGTAGGGGCCGCTTCCTCCAGCTCCTGAGACCGGTGGTGTCGCTGAGCTCGTAGGTGGGTATGGTGTGGCTGGATTCGGGGCTGGGGGGCTACCGGCAGTGTTCCCACCAGCCCATGGAGATGCATATGGTGATGGGTGAGGTGCATTTTGCGTAGTTGCGGGCGTATTTGTGCTTGATTCGCGGGCCATACTGGGTGGCAAACGTGGTTGAGCATTTGCGAGACTGGGCGGCAGTCTTGGGGCAGCCTGAGGCATGGCATGCGGTGCCATGCCTGGATGATATGGGTAGCTTGGCTGCGGGTATTGCGGGTATCCATTGGGCGGGCCAGGATAGTATGGAGGGCGTGGAGCGTTATTGGCTGTAGGACTGAGTTGTCTTTTGCGACGTTCCTTCTCGATTGACACCTCTTGGTTAATCTTCCAGTTGAAGCCCTTGCCTTCCTTGTCACCCTTCACGAAAGCGTCATGCTGACCGAGATTGTGTCGCACACTTGACTGCCAACCGCTGGTCGTGGTCTTGAACTTGTACCACGGGTACTTCCGCTCAATATAATTGTAGATCTGTTGTAGATTCATCTGGCCTGTGCTCGAAGAAGAGATTGCTTCGTGAATAAGAACAACATAATTGGCGGTCGGCCGTTGTAGCTGCTCTTCAGTGTAATCTTCGATGCGTGGCTCGGGCGAAGGCGTGCGAGGAGGCTTGCTAGGCTTCAGCGACTTTCTATCGCCACCAAGACCATCGCCAGGTTCCGTCGACTCTCTGACATCTCCATCCTCGCCATCAGCTGCATTCGAGTCTTTGCGCTTGGTGATCTTTGGCTTAACAGATGGCATAGGTATATCAGCTGGATCGATACCTGCGGCCTTGGCTCTTTCAATCTCCTTGGCTTGCTTGATGAGCTGCGATCTTTGCCTCTTGGACATGATACCGTCTTTCGGAGGTCGACCAGGTCCTTTACGTTTTTCGACAACTTGGCCGATCAAGGTGGCAGGTAAATTGTGGTGGCGAGCCATCTCTTCCGTGATGAGTCCTTCGATCTCGCCTCCAGCTTCGAGCTCGCCCTCGAGTGGTTTCCGGAGCAGAGGCGGGCTGTCGTTCGGTACAGGCTTGCTTGGCTCTGGCTTTTCAACGACGGGAGCTTCGCGAGGCATCGATTCCGTCGGCTCTTCTTGCTTGACAGGTGTCTTGGAAGATGTCTTCGCCGGCGCCTTGCCTTTGTCCTTGACCTCTTTCGGCTCGTGAGATTCTTTGCTCTCCATTTCTTTCGGCTCTTTCGCAGCCTTTGGTTCCTTTGCTGCTTTGGACTCCTTGTGTGGCTCTTTAACCGATTCCTTGTGCTCCTTGTGTTTCTTGAGCTTCTTGAGTGGTACGTCATCCGGTGAGACCTCCCTGTGCTTGCGCTTGTGCGCCTTCTTGCTCTCTTTGGGTGCCGGGGCAGGAACTGACATCTTCAATTTGAGCTTCGGCGCCGTCTTTTGTCGGGATTTCGGAACAGGCTCCTGGTAGTCGTCCATATCATCGACATCAGCTTCCATATCGTCCGATTCGGAATCACTATCCATGGGATGGTGGAAGACGTGTCGCGGGTTAATGCTGAGCTCCGCCTCACTCTCTGAATCGAATTGTTCGTCACTCTCGAGCTCGCCTCTTCCATTCTCAAAGGCAAAACTCATGGGGCGAGAATTGGAGTCCTGGCGATCACGCTCGCTGTCTTGGAGGGCAACGTCTGGGAGGAAGAAATCCACCTTCACGGCACCAATATCGAGGCGATCTCCATGGTCTAAAGGAACGACCTCGCCTTGTTCCTTGAATTGGTGCTCGTGGTGCAAGCCGTTGGACCCAAGCACTTCAACACAGAAGCGCTGCAGCTCGAAGCTGTAGAAGATCTTGGCATGGTGACGAGAAATGCCCTTGGGTCCATGCGATCCGGTGCGCGCAACGATGAACTGTGGATGGATAGGCACGATGGGACAGTCCTGAGGGTCTTCGGGGACATGGCCATCGAATTGCGGAGGAACTTCGGGAAATGCTTGCATGAGCATGTCTTGGGGCGCCCGCTCGACAGGTCTCTCTTCACCCGACTCGCCGGTAGGGTGGGATGCTGAGCTGAGAGAGTGTGAGGCATTGCTTTGGCGGCGCTGGTACTCGGCAGGCATGCGGTCGATGGGAGCGCTGACGATACCGCCCTTCTCACTAATAACACTACGCGCCTTGTTCTGACGTTTCCGCTTCTTGGAAACCGAGGGATTCAGTATTTCTTCGGCAGCTTGCGGCTTGCCCTCGGCGCGCAACTGATCATGCTTGGCAATGCGACGCATGTCCCGACGGGCGAGGTCGATGTTGCGGCCCAGAATGATTTGGTAGGTGTGCATGTAGTAAGAGCCGTCGTCGAAGCGCAATCGCGCGAAGGCCGTCAGACGCTCGTCGCTCTGCGTGGGCGGCGGGAACGGCATGACGGGGAAGTCGGGGGCGGCCATGCCCATTCCCATGTCGACGTCCATGCTCATGTTCATATTCATGTTGCCCATGTTCATGTCCATGGCTGTCGCATTGGCGGTCATGTCGGCGGGCTGCGAGAAGGAGATGGGTTCGGCGAGGCCATTGGTGTGGCCGTTGAGCGCGGTCTCGCCATTGCCGTCGCCGTTTGTTGTGCTTAACAAATCGCTTGGGGCAGGCGCATTGGGAGTAAGTGCAGGCGCATCGGCAGGCGCGTTCAGGTCGGGCGCTGTTGCTGCGTCGGGCGCAACTTCGGCACTCGCAACTTCCATGTTGAGTGGCTGATGCGCAGTTGAAGAGGTCGGTTGCTGCTCGTGATGGGCGTCGCGCGTGTCATTGTGGGCGTTGACATGATGCTGAAGCTTGCCGGGAGAGGCTACAAGCATGCTGTCGGCGCCATATTGGTCTGCCGTCGTGGAAGTGGTGGTGATGGGAGTTGACGCTGAGCCTATGTTCAAGTCGCAGTCCAGGTTGGCGGCTGCCCATGTTAGTTTGCCAGCCAGCAAGCGCGCGTGCGGCCGAGGAATACAGGTCTCACCTGTGAGAGAAGACTTTGTGTGCGAGCGACTGGAATGCGCAGGCTGTGGCGGTGAGTGCAGAGTGCTGTTGGACGACTGCGAAGTCTGCACCTTGAGAGACGGCCGTTCTTCTTCGCGGTCTTGTCCGCCAGAGGCTTGCGCTAGCAGGCCATTCTCCGCCCGCGTCGATGCACGTGCCATTTCGCCAGCCATCTCCACAGCGCCCGATCCAACATGCGAGCGATGTGTCTGCGCTGCTGACGACTCCATCGCTCCCATCGCACTTCGTCTCTGAGCCTGCGCGAGTGTCTAGTCGCGCAGCACTATATGCTTGTCGATTTGTCAAGTACTTGCCTCTATTCTAAGCGGTCAGTGACTGAGTCGTGTACTGCGGGAGGTGGAAATAGCTCAAGAGGCAGAAAAAGACTTCAAAAAGTGCCAAAGTACAATTTCTGAAGGTTGCGCAATTGTCAAGAGGCGGTGTTAGGTGGTAAGCCGTCTCCTCACTAAAATCCACGGTTCATCAGGAAACAGTGCGAGACGACACCAAAATACAATCATGCCTCCCAACAAGAAGAGCAAGAGCTTGGGAGCGAAGCCAGCGGCCGTTCCACAAGCCACCAAAGCACTGCCAAACTGGCCTGTCTTCAGCCCACTCATACCGGAGTCGGATCTCGCCCTGGAAGAGGTCCTGCCTGAACAGATAGTCACCATCCCCAACTTCTGGACATCAACTCTCTGCAAGAACTATGTGTCGTTCCTCTCATCATTACCACTCACCACAACCCCTGGTAAACCCAAGAAGGGAGATGCAGTGCGCGTGAACGATCGCTACCAGATCGATGACCCTGCCTTCGCTGAACGATTGTGGTCCCAAACATCTCTAAAAGCGATCGTCGAAGCGCAGCCCAAAGACCTTTGGGGCGGCAATGTTGTGGGCCTCAATCCGAACATTCGCATCTATCGCTACTCCAAAGGCCAGTTCTTCGACCAGCATTGTGGGTTGTACATGACTCAAGCGGCCGCATAAAGTCTGCTGACGGTTGTGTAGACGATGACTTTAATAATGTTACTCTATCTGGTACGCCATCGATCCAGGCGAGAACTACCTGGACCCTGCTGCTCTACCTCACCTCGCCAGCGACTGGCTGCATTGGCGGCGAGACTGTCTTCTATCCAGACCCACCCAAGAAGAAGAGCAAAGAACCAGCACCCGAGCCCGTCGTTGTCGGTCTGGAAGTCGGCATGGCTCTTTTGCATCGCCATGGCGCCGATTGCATGCTTCACGAGGGTCGTGAAGTCCTCGAGGGCGAGAAATGGGTCATCCGAAGTGACTTGTGCGTCAAACGTTGACGATAGCGAGATGGGGTAGGGTCCAGAAACCCATCCTGAACGCTGCCACGTATATCAGCGTGTAGGGCCTCGGTGCTGAGAGCGTCGTTCGGAGAGCGACCAGAAAGCCGTGAAGCCCTCCTCGCTTCAGTGAGATACATCGGACGACGCCTGAAAATTAGGCCTCCTGCTCCACGCTGGGGAGATGTTATCTACTGTTTATTGTCATGTTGGAGCTCAGATGGCCTCAAAATACTTGTAGATGTGCTGACATTCATCCTACACGACATCGGGTACTTATGCGCAGTCACTCCACGTTGGTACTACGCAGACTACACATGACCGTAGTCTTGTAGCAGCAGTTCGTTCTTCGCGTATTGTACGCACTTCTTCAGATCGAAACTTTAACGCGCACGCACGCACACTACATCGTGATCTGAAAATGAAAATCGAAATTATGCAGCTTTCCATGCTAGCGATGAATTACCATAAGGGGAAGTAGGGAAGAATGCTTCCTTTTGGAGAGACAGTCATGTGAGATGATGCTTCAGGGTTACTGCAAATCTCTGACAATTGCGAGAGAAGATTCGACGAGCAAGCGATTTGCGAACACAATTTTCATGCCGCGTTCACTGACGTTGCTTCGATTTCTATCTTACAAGCTTACAGCCTGAGTGATTGATTTGCCTTCAGCGCAACATTTAGAGTAACCTCATTACTCCATGCCAGAGTATTTAGCCATCTGACAGTGTCGCGCAGACACAGAGACGCGTTCACCAACCCATTGACACGTTTGGATTGGGTTTCACGCCAACACTCGCTAGACGCGGGATGGCGATAGCTTCACACTCTTGGCGATTCATCGCCCGTTTCATCCCAGCAACCTAACTCGCCTGGGCCCTAGCCCCGGCAACATATTCCATACCAACCGTTTCATGTCGTCCGCATCACGCGTGCAATTGCTCGCTGCTTCCGCATGTTCGAACTACGCGCCTGCGGCATTGCCATGATGTGCGACTTCAAACAGGCAGGGTTGGCGGCCCCTGGAGTGGGTCAGGCTGCGAGGTATACTTGATCGCGAGTCCTGCTGTTGATTCTTGCTCCTTAGCTGTGCTCATCATTTCACTTCTGCTGTTGTCATTTTCTTCTCGTATCTTAATCAAAAACTATCGCCATGATGCAGTCCCAACACGATTACTCGCAAGTCAATCACAATGAGCATCACGATGATGATTCATCAACAGAAGTTGAGTCTCTTGTTGGTGCGGAAAAGCAATGGGCAGCAAATGACTTTCACCACACATCGCCAAGATCAAAGAGGAGGACATGTCTCTCAGGGATGCTGGCCGCACTCAAATGGCCACTGGTGATAGTCCTGCAATTCGTCATAATCGGACTTCTGGCAAGGGAGCAAGGCTTCTTGAAGGACACAGTATGGGGAACCCGCTCCACAAGCGCCAACGACGTTGGCGGCGACATTACAGGCTGGTCACCTCACCGTACGCATCATTTGCTCCCCAATACCCTGTCGTTCTAATCACTAATGACATCCACAGTCCCCACGCAAATCACAACCTTCAAGATCAACCAAACTTTCGCACCGTACAACACCTCCGAGTTCTTCACCCCAGAAGTCCTCCGTGCATGGAACGAGCTCCTACCAGTCGGCATGGGCTTCCAATCCATCCCCGACCCCCAGTCCTACCACGACCTCCCCACCCCCATCATCTGGCCCAACCAAACCGTCTTCACCACCTCCATGACGCACCAACTGCACTGTCTCTACGCCGTGGTCGCAGTCTACTCCGGCCTTACATCCAACCACACCCTTGAAGAAGATCACCACTGGCATATGATCCACTGCTTCGACTATATGCGGCAAGCGATCTTGTGTAGTGCGGATATGGCATTGGAGGGATTGGAGACGACGTTTCCGGATCATAATGGTGGAAGCGATGGGTGGGATAGTAAGCATGTGTGCAAGGATCCGAATGCGGTGAGGAGGAGGCTGGAGAGTGTGAGGGCTTACGATGATCAGGAGATTTTTTAGGGTAAGGTG
>AJMS01010167.1:0-14392 GCA_000263175.2 Phaeosphaeriaceae sp. UM 1110
TTAAGGGAGGCGGTCAGGGTAAGGTTGAGGATGTTGGAGAGCTTGGATTCGAGAGTTGCCATGGTGGAGTTTGTGGACTTCTCGATTTCGCGGCGGATAGTGAGGTTGGGAGTGCATAGGGGCAGGAGAATGGTCGTGGTTGTTTGTTGGAGGAGGTGCAAGATTGTGGTGATGGCGTGAAGGGAAGGTAGGTGTGTGAGATCTGGCGGTGTCTTTGAATTCTCTTGTGAAGCGGCGTGATCGGAAGCACTATATGGCGATGAGTATATATCCTCGTCAATTGAACAGAAGGAACTTACGCGTCCAAGGCGGTCTCAAGGTAGATCTCTCCCATCTGCTGCAGCAGAAGTTGAAGCAGATTCTGCACATCCTTGGGCGTTTCGTTCCCAGGAGACAACTCCAATCCACGTCCAACGCCCTCTGCCAACCACTTCAGCATACGCTTGGCTGTCGCCAAAGACAATTTTCCGTCTTCATCCGTGACTTCAATATCTTTCTTTTCTTGCTGGTCTTCCTTAAGACCGGCAATTCGAAGCAGCGTTCGCTTCTGACTGGCTGGAAGGTCTGTGCTTTCCAGACGTTCCATGTATGCATCTCGTGCTGATGCAGCCAGCTCTTTACCACGTTGCGCAAGCGACCCGAAGTATGATGTGGGCATCTTCCGCCGCCGAGAGTGGTAGATTGTGAATTTGAGCAAAAGCGAAGAGTACAACTCCTCCAGATTCTTCTTCTCTCGTTCTATGTATTTCTCGCCGATGAAGTACGATGAAAAGAGCTCATCGAGCTGCTGGTCAAGCGTGGCTGCGACCTGAGAGGTGACAGGCTCCGGGTGTTCGGTCAGGCCGTGCGACTTCAAGTCCTCGACGAGCTGTGTGATGTAGCTTCGCGAAGCCTGCAATGAACGCAAGAAGGCGAGTGACGACAGCTCGCTAGCTTTGTCCAAGACCATTTCCAGCCTTTGTTGTATAGACTGCTGGAATATGCGCTCCAAGAAGCGGATTAGCACTTCTTCATAGTACGGGAAGGCTCGCTTGATCGTCGCAGACTCGTCCTGTACGGCAATCTTGACCTCGTCGACGAGAGACTGTAGCGTAGGCTCGACGCCAGGCGGCTCCGCATCGGGGTCTTGCAAGCGATCCCATGTTTCGGCGTCCATGGAGAGCTCCTCAGCCATTGACTGTGTCCGCTCAATGAAGAACGTGTGCTGGTTGACATATGTCGCAATCACACTCGAGCCCTCATTGAACCCTCTCAGAGCAATCGCACAGTCGCGCATGCCATTGTAATTCGGCCGTCGGTAACACTCATCGAATCTGCTCAGCAGATCTTGCTCCAGGTTCTCCAGGAACTTCTCAATGATCTCCTTAGTGTTGTGCTTCGGTGCCTGCGCCGACTTCTTCTTCAAGCCATTCCGTGCATCCCCATTCACAGTCTGACCACTTTCGGGATCTAGACGGGTGCTGATCCTAAGCAGCTGCCTTGCAATCTCGGCGCATCGCACGATGTCGCCGCTTCTTCGATGGTCTTCAAGGATGTTGAGCTCCCCTCGCTCGCTGACTTCCTGCCAGCATTCAATCAGGAATTTGGCGTCCAGTGCGCGCTTCCGTTGGCGGTCCAGCTCTTCGAGTCGCTCTCCGATGCGCATAGCGACATTTCCGCCGGAGTCTGGCCCACCATCGTCATTGCCGTTCAGCGAGCTGTCCAGCCTCTGGAAGCGATCAATGGCCTGCTCCAGCCTCCGTCCCAAGGACTCGACGTTTTGGTTATGTTGCGCCTCGGCGCGGCGCACGGCTCCTGAAAGCTCATTCTCCTTCTCCTCTAAGTCTTCTGATAGGTTGTTGAGTCGCGTCAGGGCATGCTCGAAGGTGCGAATGAGGGGCTTGGGGTCGAAGGTATGCTGGTTGGAGAGGGTGCCTGACTTCCGCGATGCAGGTACGGCGGCGTCTGAGAGGTCCTCGATAAAGTCTTTGACGATGAAGTCTTTGCTCTGTGTGGGTTAGTTGATTCCGTGGCATGCGTGCGCCATGACATACCGAGAACTTGTCGAGAGTGAATTGTGGCCCGCGAATGGATGTCCTCGAGGTCTGGTGGCTGAGGGGGGATGCCGTGTCCAAGGTAGACTGCGTACGCAGCGAGGAATCCATTTGCGTGTTTCTCGCTCTGGGCGGCCAAATTACAAGGGCATCCAATGCTTATGGCGGAGCTGTATCGTTGCTGTCGGCCATGTAGCGTTTCCCCAATGCTGGTGTTTGAGCTCCGTCGTGGACCATGGGTCGAGGCTCAATGCGCTGACGATTCACCACGCAGCATGCACGATCGTTATATGACTGTGTCGGGTCTCGAAGTTGAAGCAAACGTTACATCCGTGTGTTCTGGCGATCAACACCTCGAGCTAGGTCGTGGTACCTGGCGAGCCGGTGGTGAATTGTGGCTTGAGCCGCGCTCCCCGCGTCGTCCCTTGTCTGCCTCCCACGCAATTCGAGCCGAGCATACAGTGACCTCATGCATCTGAGACCCATGCCACCATATTCTTTTCCTCTCCAGGAACACCATGCACACTTCCACTCTCAGCCAACAGCTATTGCGACAAGCTACACGCAATAGCGCAAGGCTGAGCTCGCGTTACAACCATGCTTGCGTACTTGGCTTACCAGGATCGGCAAGCACGCGGAAGCGCCACAGCACCAGCCACTCTGCTCGGGGAAAATGATATGATCTCACACCTGTCAACCACGAGTGCCATCAAACGTGCATTCTTCCTTCCATTGTATATCATGCGCCCATAACTTCACTTTCGCACATCTGCTACACACAACACAAGTAGTTCCACGGCTTAGATCGAACAACTTCAATCACAATGGCATCCAAAGGCCTCTCCGCGTCCGAAGAAGCCGCCTTCAGGCGCAAACAGCTCTCCGCCCAAGAACGCGAAACCCTTCTCAAGCCCTTCCTGCCCTCTGAGCCCTCCTCATCCTCCGAATCCAATATCCGCTCGCGCCGCCGAAATGCCCAGAAACCCAAGGCGAACAAGAAAGCCGGTCCCGTCAAGTCGCTCTTGTTCTTCGCAATCTACCACTTCATCGCACTCGTGTTTAGCATCTTCTTTCGCTTCCGCCGCGCATTTAGACTGGCGTATACCAAGCTTGTGTCGCTGATGAGATATCACCATCGCACGCCGGAGTTCATTGCGGGCGATGTGTCGCATTTGGAGAAGTTGCCGAAGCATTTGAGTGTTGTGGTTGAGTTGAATGAGGATGATGAACAGCAGGGGAATGCGGGCTTGGAAGGGTTGGTGAATGATGTGTGTGAGATTGCGGCTTGGGCGAGTTCGGCGGGGATTAGCTTTTTGAGCGTGTATGAGAGGACAGGTACGTGTCGAGCTGAATACCACTACGGCCACCGTACAGTATGCTAATTGTGGATATAGGTGTGCTTAAGAACTACCTTCCTCAAACCCACGCCTCCATCGAATCCACCCTCGAGTCCTACTTCGGCGCAGGCCGCAAACCAACACTCTCTCTGCGCGCTCCTCATCTCTCATCTTACTCACCACCCTCTACGCCGCCGCAGAACTCCTCGAGCGAACGCCAACACCTCACTGTCCTCTTGCTATCTGAACATGATGGCCGCGACACCATCGTTGACCTGACGCGCACACTGGCCGAGATGGCTCAGCGTGGAGATGTTAGGCAAGAGCAGATCAATA
This sequence comes from Phaeosphaeriaceae sp. UM 1110, assembly GCA_000263175.2. NCBI lineage: Eukaryota > Fungi > Ascomycota > Dothideomycetes > Pleosporales > Phaeosphaeriaceae > Phaeosphaeriaceae sp. UM 1110. Next base: position 3,707 of record AJMS01010167.1, read on the forward strand.
TGGACCTGATTGATGCGCAGTTGAGCGATCATGTCAGCAGTGAGCCGGATCTATTGATCCTGTTTAGTCCCACGGTGCAGCTGAAGGGGTACCCGCCGTGGCAGTTGAGGTTGACGGAGATCTTGTAAGTTGACATCGTTCTCAACGGGCATATGATGAAGCGTGCTAACGACTTGACAGCCATCTTCCAGACAACAAGGGCGTGAACTACCAGGTCTTCCTCAGGGCACTGTATAATTTCGCTAAGGTCGAGATGAGGCTGGGGAGGTAGAAGGCGTGGTTGACGTAGATTGCTGTTTCCTATTATTTGTCTATACCCAGTGGTCTACTCTCTTGGTAGTGCCAAACCAATATCAGTACCCTTGCATGTGTCGAATTAGAACCTTGTATGGAGTGTCCATATCGAGTTTGATCAGGCGTCACTGTCAAGAGGCGTCCGTATGTGAGGTATCTTCGATGTGATAGATGATGCTATCTACATCTATCTTCATGTCCGCTGCAATCGCTTTTGTGCGTCACAGCCATCGAGAGTAAATGCACCTAACACCTTGATTCGTGATAGGTCGTCAAGTACATTGTCCACCCCACGAAAGAACCCATGCAACCATAACCCAAGCCATTTATTTGAGAGGAATGAAACGGGAGGAGTGAGTGGCACCAATACCGGGCCTTCCGTGCTTGACGGGCTTGCTGTGTGGCTGTTAGCTTCTGTACCAATAATGTCCTTCCTGTCCATTGGGGTACGCACTATGAGATGGAGAACTCTCCAAGGTAGTGGCCGACCATCTCGGGCTTGATCTCGACCTGGTTGAACTCCTTGCCGGAGTAGACACCGATGACGCTGCCGATCATCTCGGGGACGACAATCATGTCACGGAGGTGGGTCTTGACGAGGTCGGGCTTCTCGTTGGGCTTGGCCTCCTGCTTGGACTTGCGGAGCTTCTTGATGAGACCCATGGGCTTGCGCTTGAGACCGCGGTTGAACCTTCTGCGGGCACGGGCATGGACGAGGTCGCGGAGCTCCTCAGAGCCAAGGTCGAGGAGCTGGTCGAGGTCGACTCCACGGTAGGAAAACTTGCGGAACGCTCTCTTCCTCTTAAGCTCTGTAAGGTAGTTCGTCAGCCCATAATCTAGCGCACATTGCGGCCTCGAATTCCTCCAGCACAGCGAATCGATCACATCACATCCAGAGCGCTCGTTCGTGTTCGTGCGATCGATTGCAGTGCTTGCGGGGAGGGAGAAGTGTTCGTGGCAATGGGGTGTGCGTACCGGCAGCCTCCTCGGCGTTCTATGTCATTGTTAGCAGCCAGCGCTTCAAAAATTATTCCAACAGCACTCACGTATTCGGAATCAGCCATGTTTGCGATCTGTCGAAGTGGCTAGACAGTGAACTTCGATGGTGTCGCGGGGTGGTTGTCGGTTGTCGGTCGTCGAAAGTTGGAGGTCGAGAATTGCCGCAGGTTGCGTGTGCCTCTTAGGCGAAGCGAGCTTGGCGGGGGCCCGTGCACGGACGGTCTGCAGATGCGGGTCGCAAGAACCACTGTTACGCGAACATATACGCAGGACAACAATGCCAACATAATATGTCTTGTGCGAAATGTGACCTGGTGTGCGCGGGAAAGAGACAAAATCATCCTCGCATCGTGTTTACGATCACGTTCCGATCTCCATCAAGACTGCCAACTCCTTAATGTCATCTCACTACAGTTTTTGAGGGTATCGATCTACTCGTCTTCGCGCAATGTCGTCATACGATCAATTCTGCTACAGAATGCCGAAATTGAGGCTCCCTCTGTCGCTAAATAAGCGGCGTTTGGGTGCTCGAAAATGCGCGTTGCTCGATTGGTCGTGACAATCGACCTTGGCCATCTCCCAGTGATCGTCCAATGTTCCGATAAATCCGCTATGTAGAAACATCTCCATGCTTTTGATGCCGAGTTGCATGTTCGCCGTACTATATAAGTGTTCCCAGGGATGAGAAGTCTATCCTCATCGCCAAGTATTCAATTCAACCAGCATCGAGATGACTGTTCAAAACTCTACATCACCACCACCTATCACCCGGGAGCTTTGCGAATGGATACACGCCTTGCAGCTTTCAGACGCCCCTGAAGAGGTGGTAAAGCGCACAAAATACCTCATCTTGGACGGCATTGCTTGTGGAATCATTGGCTCTCATTTGCCATGGTCAGAGACAGCCGCCATCGCCGTTCTGTCTATGGAAGCTGAAGGCACATGTTCAGTTTGGGGATGGGGCAAGGTTCGTATACCCTATATGTGGTCTCCTACGACATGCAGTTCTGAATATATAATAGAAAATTGGCCCACTACCAGCAGCACTGCTCAACTCGACGTTCATTCAAGGTTTCGAGCTGGACGACTATCATTCTGTGGCGCCTATACATTCATCTTCAATCGTCCTTCCGGCTCTCTGTGCCCTGACCCAGCACCTTCAGAAGCCCATCTCTAGCGCCCAGTTCCTGTTGGCAGCCACCGTAGGTTACGAGCTTGGCCCACGCATTGGCTTTGGACTCCGCGGCAGGGACGTATTATCGAGAGGCTGGCACTCGGGAGTGGTGTTTGGACATGCTGCTGCCGCTGCTGCATGTTCAAAGCTTCTGGGTCTTAGTGTGGACCAGACCGAAGATGCTATTGGCATTGCATGTACGCAAGCTTGCGGGCTCATGAGCGCACAGTACGGGTCAAATCTGAAGCGAATGCAGCACGGCTTTGCCTCACGCAATGGGCTCTTTGGCGCCTTGATGGCATCACAAGGCTACACTGCCATGAAAGGGGTCCTCGAACTTCCGTATGGCGGCTTCATATCGACTTTCGGCAGTGGCGGAACGAAGGATCCTCCTACCACTCCAGAGCTCATCACCCAGGGGTTGGGCAAGCAGTGGGAGATACTGAGAATCAACGTTAAACCATACGCCAGTATGGCAGCTACGCACGGAACAATCGACTGCATCAGAAAGCTTCAAGAACATCACCCAGATGCGTTACTTGATGTTGGTGCTGTAGATCAGATCAAAGTCGAGATGTCAGATCCAGCAAAGAAGAAAGGCGGATGGACACCCAATCGCCCAGTTGACAGCACAAGTGCACAAATGAGTGGCCCATATGCTGCTGCGTCTCAGATTGTAGACGGCGTTGTTCTTGCCGCGCAATTCTCAACTGCTGCGCTGGACAGAGATGAGGTTTGGGCATGGGTGGCTAAGTTCCAGAGCGAACATAGTACCGAGTTCGATACTGATGAGAATATGGGGTTTGGGCAGCGCATGACTATCTGCTTCAAGGATCCGTCGAGGAATGATGTGGTAGTGGAAGTCGCGTCACCGAGAGGTATCGACCCGTTGTTGAGCCAGGAAGAGATTGTGGAGAAATGGAAGTCGCTGACGAAAGATATTATTGATGGGGATATAAGGGACAAGATTGAGAATCTGGTGTTGGGCCTAGACGAGGAGAGAGAGAACACGCATGGCTGGCGGGGGATCATTGATATACTAAGTAAGCCGATGAAGGGGCTTTAGGGGTTCTGATTATTACGAAGGAGCTAGGCTTCAGCGAGGCACCGGTGGAGTAACTAATCTCTCCACTAGGGCGTAGATACTGCGTACTGATACATAATAACAATAACGATCTTCATAATAGACTCTGATGTACTCTCCATGTAAGTTTCCTGCCGTCTGATCTCATAACAAACTCTTGCAGTACTTCTATTAGGCATGTAGTGTATCAGATAGTAGCTGGTGCGATGCATCACCAAAAAGTGACACCTTCACATTTCTGGACACGGGAGCAATCTGATCATTTCCGACATGCTGAGAAAAATCGTATAACTGTGTACACTCTTTGCACGCCATCTCTCAATCTAATGGCCTTATGTCTGAGCTGTGTACCTTCTGTGCAATGACATTCCCATCTTCATCCTCGAGATTGTAGTGAAAACCTTCCGTTCTTGACCAGCTGACTCGCGCGATATAACATTCTTCCCCGGTGCTTTCGTACACCACTTTGTCTCCGACCATGATGCCAATATGCTGCACATCAGGTTAGCTAATTTTATAAGGACGGAGGTTGGGTGTATTGCTGACGGATTGTGATAGACGATGTGAGCCATTTGGGAGATCTACTGCGACGCCAGACATCTTCAATTCTTTTTGAGAGGAGAGTCTTGGGGAGAGTCGTGTGTTCGGTCAATGAGGGCAATTTTCAAGGATTTCGCGAAGCGAAAGAGTGCCCGGAGGACGGTGATGGCTTGACTGTACAAGTGCGCCAGAGCACGCAATTACAAGAGGATAAATACTGACCATAAACGAGGCTGACGTGACGTCAATGTGTAACAATATGCAGCTGTACCTGTCGTCTGTACAAACGAAAAGGTGGCTGTCTGTTATACGAAGGCGGGGTTCAGCTACATATGCATGCTGCGGAGGTGCATGCAGCATTGCGTGCTGGCTCATTCCCCGGAATAATTCTTTGACAGCTGAACATGACGTCTATGCTTGCAGCCATGCGCTGGTATGTGTATTATCTTCGTATTCGTGTTGATGCTCAGGAGCTAATGCACATCCGGCATTTCGTGTAGTGTTTATGCTCCGTGAGGTTCAGCCTAAATCGCTGTGTTGACATATGCATGTCTCCAGCTACCAAAAGTACCGCGGAGGGCATGTCTACTTTTCCGATAAGTCCATAATGCAAATCGTATCCTGCACCCCAGGGTTGGAATGTAGATGCACGGTGATGTCGAACCAGGAAAGGTGCATGGCAGAGTAATTCGTGAGACTCTTCATTTCTTGCTTGTTTCTCTAACTATAAATAGCTCGACCCAACTCTGTTGAAACAAGAATGTCATACTCTAGCAAAAACTAGACCGGGTAAACAAAGTCTAATCAGTCGGGCCGTTCTCAGCGTTGAAGCAATGGTCTCTAAACCTCGTAGCAAACTCATCAATCTCCTCAATCATATGCCTTCGGCGCGAACTCGATCCCTAACTCCCTCACCGTATCCCAGCAATGTCCCAATACCACTTTCGCACCCGTCCTTTTCGCCAACCCTTTGATCATCTGGTGACTCTTCACCCATCCCTCATGGTCTCTCGCCAACCATCCTTGCGGCACATTATTTTGGTAATTCTCCTTGACATGATATTGGTCACTTGTGAAAATCCAAGTCCCGCTATTTTTCAGGTTCAACTGCAAGATACTCAGACCCGGCGTATGCCCTGGCGCATGATGCAGATTCAAGCCTGGTGCGAGCTCGAAGTATGAGCCGTGGAAAGGTACCCAGTTGATATCAAAGGTAAGGTAGTGCGGTAGATAGACACCCAAGTCGGACTTAGTCGCGACGCTGTAGAATGCGTACTTGAGCTCCAGTTCGTGGACATAGATGGGCACGTCCTTTCCTTTGAAGTACTCCAAGCCACCAGCATGGTCGAGATGTAAATGTCCTATGACCACCATCCTGACATCTTCGATCCGGTTTCCTGTTTTGGCGATCTGTGCGTCAAGGTTCATGCTGGAGTCATAGTCGACGCGAGAGAAAACGTCTTGAACAGGCGGACCAACGAGTTCGGGATAGTTGTGCCCGCCGCCGGTTTCGTAGAGTATCAAGCCTTCCGTAGGGTGTAGTATGAGAAAGGCGAGCATGACCAGGCGACGACGTTTGTTGACGGGGTTGGGCTGAGAGAGAGAGGAGGCATTGCCGGCGCGAATGAACCAGCCTTCGTCGCATTCAAGATCCCCCAGGTGCAGCGCCTATGTAGGAGGTCAGGATCATGGCAATGAAGATAAGATTGCAAGTTTGCATACCCACATCTTGGTGCCCTGTGTGTGGTCAGTCTCGATCTGTTACCTCTCATGTTAAGCAAAAGACATACCTCGGGCGCTTGATTGATCAGGTCAAGTGAAGAAGCCATGTTTACATATATCTAAATACGGTGCAGTATGTTCTGTCATGACCATGTATATGAAAATGCTTGCGCATCTTCGCGGAAATCAAGCTCGTCATTTCTGCTCATCGCGAACCACTAACACCACAATCCCCGCATCCGAACAGGGCTGTTACGTGCTTCTCCACTTATTTGGCGATCGAAACTGTCGGATGAACGTTGGAGAAAGAAGGAAAGGAGGGGTAACTTCCATCCTTTCCCCACGACTTCGGGTCTCAGGTGGGGCATTGCCGTAAAGCCTTGTGGGCTGCAATCGACTCAATGTTGTATTCATCGCTCAATCGCAGCACTGCACCATCAATGTTTGCATTTGACGAAGAGTTGACATGGCTTGGGATTGATCAAGGGAGCTTCCACAATGACGATGTGCTGATCCCAAAGCTCCTCAAAGGAGGTTTCAATTACTTCACTCTCGCTTCCACTTTCACAATACTCTGGATAATCATTACACATGTTCACGGGTTTGTCCTTACACATGACTGTTATTGCTTTTGTTTCCAAACAGGAATACCGTTTTCTACCCGCCAACTTCAGGACCCATTCGGCAGCCCAGCACCTCGAAACCCGCGTGCTAGTTAGGGCTGCACCAAAGAGCAATGGACACTCATCTTGAATCTTAATAAAAGACTCTAACGTAGCTCGTGTATAATGTTCTGTTGACTGATCTTATGATACACTGTTGTAGTGCTTCTAGTACACATGTGAAAGTTCGGATGATAGCTAGTGCGGTGCATTACTAAAAACCAGCTCCTTCGTAGAGAGGATGGGTATAAAATAGATTATGCTCTCTGAGAGGTTTGGCAGTTCATTCTAGGTACCAACGCACTCTTGATTCATCTGGGTATTATGCAGCAACACAGAGGCTCGGTCGCTGCGGTATTGGCTGAATAAGGTGGCACCTTGCTAGGTATGGCAATGGTATCCAATGGCACAATCATCCTACGGATAGAACGCATGTTATGCATAGCCTACGGCTCACTACAATATGAAATATCAGCAGATATATGCTTTGGCTAAAGAATAAAAAGTGATGTACCGCGATCTCATCCACGTCCAGTCTTGTACTTATGTACTTGGTAGTCTACAACCTCACCGAAGCTGCTCGGCTGACATCTCGATACGACGTTCTGTAGTATTCCAGACCTTTGTCTGCAAGAGTTCCAGGTTTCACGGACTCGCGTGCTCGCGTGCTCACGTGCTCAGGCTCCCTACTTATCTGCGACCTCAATCTTGCTGAGCTTGCCCTCACACTATTACAATCTCTCCCCACTGCTTCTTCGACCGACATTCTACCATCAGCAGCAACAGCAGAATTTGATGCACCTGACAAGTGGCCGCACGACTCCCGAAGTCGTCAATGCGATGTAAGTTGTACAACAAACTATGCTGCAGGATCGCGCTGACACCGTGATACACAGCACGATGCAGAACCAGCTCGAATCGCCACTATTGCGCCTGCCTGCCGAAATTCGCAACCAGATCTTCGAGTACACTTTGTACGAGTCTTGTATACACACCTGCCTAGAGGGTAACTGCGCCATAACACAAAAGTTTCGTTCACATGCGCCCACCTTGGACCACAAGTATCAGAACTACAAATCCACAGCCAAGCTCTATCCCCTTCTTAGTCTGAGGTTCATGTGCATTTTCCCAAGGCCCATCTGCAGCTTCTTCAAGTGTACCAGCAGATCTACGCAGAAGCGAGGCTGTTAGTGTTCAGCTTGAACAAGCTCACGGGTGAGGTTCACCAAGTCGATGCCTTCCTCGAGAATGATGTTTGAGATTCCACCAAGATGGATGCGGTTAGGACGATCAAGTTGGAGAGTCATCAGTATGACGCTTGTTTCGTCGCTGGATGCGGCACCGGCAAGTTAAGGAGCAAGTGGAGAATAATTCTTAGAGGCTTTGCAAAGTAGCGCAAACTAAGGAAGGTCACATTTCACCTCTGCTTTGACGGTCGAGGCACATGAAGAGGCCGAAATTCTAGTCAAGGAACTGGTGGAAAAGGCCATCGATAAGGGTCGTTCAGCTGACAAGATCATCAAGTTGGAGTACATGTTCTAGCAGCTTTGACAAAAGTTCATATGGTCGCTGGGACAATGCATTATGATCTAGTGCTTTGGGTCTCACAAAATTCAATGGGATGTCGTCATTGAAGTAGTTACCGACAGTGTAAACATGTGTAGACTCACACTTGTCCGCTGCCTCTGAGCGTAAGTGCTGTACATACTCAAATTGTCCCTCATGATTATCATCGAAGACTTTTTGGCCCTGGCAAGTGAGATTCGGACCGTCCATTTGGCAATTCACATTAACATCGATCGCTTTCACTTTACACATCACACACAACCGCGTGCGTTTGCTCGTCCCTGTACCTAGGCAGTTGTCTGAGTGACGAACCTGCCTGCGTTGACCTTACATTCACACTGTTGCAAATAACCATCGCTGCTAACTAAACCACTACTCGCCTTTGGACAGCAACACGAAAAATGCATCCACCGACGAGCACTACAGAGCATGAAGCGCTCAACCTCATGTGAGTAATGTGCTGTGCTATATTGAAGTGCCACGCTCACAATGTAATGTACAGCACCATCCAGAATCAAATCCGATCACCACTCCTCCGCCTTCCCGCCGAAATTCGCAACCAAATCTACGGCCTCATTCTGGACAACGGATCCATCAACCTCTGTCGCCAAAGGCATGATGCACCAAACCTTGGAGCAACATTACTACTACATCACCATGTACATTATCCCCGAGCAGCTCTCCATCTTCTCAGGGTGTGTCAGCAGACACACGCTGAGGCACGACTCCTGGTCTTCGAACTGAACCAAGTCATTGGCGACCGCGCCTCCGTAAGACAATTCCTCGGGTTCTGTGGCACTACGAAGAACAAGAAAATTTCCATGGAGCAGGCATCTGCTATTCGGGGAATAGATCTCGAGATCGTAGACAATCATTTCGATCCTCCTTGGTGGTCGCTCTATGGTGGCGTCGGGAGAGACTTGAAGCATTTGTTGGAACTTCGTTGCCTTGAACGTGTTGTTATTCGCATCAACCGCCGTCAGCGACGCCATGCGATTCATGAAATCGCGATCAACGAGTCCATCGAGAAGTTTCAAAAGTATGTGGCGGACGCGATGGTACAAGGTGGCAGCAGGGTCGAAGTCGATGTTATCGAACAACCTTATGAACCGCGCTCTTAAGCCCAGGGCGGGAAATGGTCGCACGTGCCATTGAACTTGGTGGCGCAAAAGTGTACAACTCTAATTCTCGGTGAAGTATGTGACTTCACCAGACATTACAAGACGTGGACGAAAGAAGAATATAACGGAGTTTTCAACAGCCTGACTACAGCCGCAAGCAAACGGCGGTTAGAATCTGTTACTTGAATTCCATCTATCTTGATCGCGTGACGTCAACTGCTCTCACTTTCACTTCTAGCCTTGAACTTTTCCACGCGTTTACAGCCTCCGCCGCTCACGACCTCGCATGTTCGAACATAGCTGCAGAGTCGCGACCCAAACTAGGTCTCAATCCATTCTGACTGCCAATCACTTCTCAGCGATAAGATGGGTGACATGGATTCGGCCAGCAAAGACGACGCTATGAACGATGCGCGCAAGGCGATGTAAGTCATGATAACTTGCAGCAGTTCTGTAATGAGAAACGCTAACACACATCGTCCAGCACTCTCCAGAACCAAGCCAGCTCGCCGCTGCTCCGCCTTCCAGCCGAGATTCGCAACCAAATTTATGGCTATGTTCTCAGTGCGGGACACATTGCTGTCTGCATCAAATCAACCTGCGAAGATCGACGTAAGAGGCCCATCAGTAATGCCGCTACACATGCCCACTTCCCCACCAAACTGCTGCGACTTCTAGAGGTGTGTCAGCAGATCTACGCCGAAGCAAGTCTGCTTGTATTCTCTTTGAACGCACTGAGTGGTGACGATTATTTTCGAGGCATCTACGTCTTTCTCACCGACGGCTGGCTCAAGCTCAGCCAGAGGGCTGCCATTACAACACTCGAAGTCCCTTCGACAATGCTTATGCTCTGTTATCTCAGAACTTGCAGAAACAACCACTATTTGAAAGATCTGAAGCTGTTGGAAAGTGCGCTAGGAGTTGAGAAGATTGTGCTGCGGATCAGGAAGTTTAGAAGGCCGTACATGGGACATGACACGTGCGAAGCCGGATCTCGAGAGAGCTATCAAACAACGAGGCAGAAACATCAAGATAGAGTGTCACGATATATTCTACTAGAGCAGATTGGATGAAGGAAGTTCTGGGTGCTGTATGCTCGACAGCTAACATCATAAAATTGATCATGTCGAGAAAGGAAAAAAGCACATGATTGCTATTTGACCAGGCACAGTCGCAGGACATAAGCCAGGGTCTTTAACTATAGGATTTACGGCTTGATCTCCAGGCAATGGCGAAGCCTACCCTAAGTTGACATAGACCGTTCCAGCCTCAAGACTACTAAAATAAATACAAAACATTTGCGCGAAGATACATTTACTTCTGACTTGAAAAAGAAAGCCGCTCGTGATTCTGCGTGGTAGCAACCAGACTTACTGTAAGCCATTGTGATGACCATGTTCAAGCATCTTACTTTCCAAGTCGTAACTCTTGCCCACCAGTCTCGTACCACATCTACACTTACCCAAGAACATGGCGGAGCCATTCACTGCGCCATACATTCTCTATCTCGGACACCGACACCAA
>AJMS01010166.1:0-14391 GCA_000263175.2 Phaeosphaeriaceae sp. UM 1110
CTTTTCAAGGCTGTACTGATGTGGTATAGATGAACACGAGTTAGGGACATTGACGGCACGGTTCGAGCTCATTGCGAGAAGAACGAGGCAGGCGTCCTCGTCAAGTATAAGTCAAGGTAGACCATATCCGTCAGCTTTTCGATTAGTATGGTCAGATTGCGAACGATGGTTGAGAAAGTGTCTAGAGGCATCATGCAATGACGAGCTGACGGCTGATGCGTACCTTCTCCGAAAATATCGTCGACCATACATAAAGTCAGGTCCTTGAGAGATGACATCCAATCGGGATATACGACAGGCTTCTCGAGTAGAGATAGCGGCAAATCGAGAGGATGGTAATATGGTGACCAAATCGATAGCGTCTCAAGACTGAGAGTCGCAGTGAATATGACACCAAGCAGCTCGTTACATGCCAACCACCAAGCGGATTCAACATCGTACAAATTATTCTCTTCGAGTCTTCCTGCAAATGCAGGTGGAGCGCATCCTAGCGACCGAAGGTTGGGAAGGTCGGGCAAGGCTTCGCATAATAATTCTGCGGAGGACCCTCCCTGAAGGATTTTGACAACGTTTGGATTCGAAACGCATTCGCCGACGTGGTAGTCTTCTTCTATGCTTTCGGAGGCCCAGAAATCCTCGCTATCATCATCAGATTCGCTGTATTCAGGTTCGCTCTCGTCGAGAGGTCTCGTGATCTGTTCGAAATGAGTGTCGACGTTGATCGTGATCTCCTTCATGTAATCGCCAATCCGACTTCTTGAGACTTCTCGCGAGAACAAAAGGTTCTCCTCCGTAAGCTTGATGCAAAAGCACGTGAAGTACTTTGATCCGAAATAGTGCAGAAGCTTGCCGTTGAGCTCGGTACAGATAGCGCGAAGTGCTTTGACAAGCTGGCATTTCGTACGCGGCTTTCTATTTTCCAATGGACCGGTGCCTGGATTAGAAGGTGTTGTAATGCTGTCAATGATACTTCACAGTATTTCTGTCGGTAGTCCTTGGAGAGTGAGGGCCATGACTTGGTTGAAGAGTGTCACCTGAAAGCATTAGTCTTGCTAGAGTGAGCACAATACATGGAGATAAGCATCAAACTTACAAGCAATGCAAAAGTATCCGCTTCAGAACAAGGGAGGAATATCCGAGCGAGCTTGAAGTTGAGGTCAGTGGTAGAGCTGCAAGAGTGGGCTGTAGGGAGTGCGCCAGTTGTGATATGATTACAGATCCAAGAGTGGGAGCTGGAGGGCAGCTGCGGAGCACAAACCATGGCTGTACACGTCCTACGTTCCCTGTCCACAGCTTTCACAGCTTCGCCTGTAAGGCAACAGATTTGCTAATCATGAGATTTTGTATCATATTTTTCTTGCGTCGTGCAGACTTCTCATAGACTGTACTACATATCTTTCCGCATCTGGGCTATCGTTGCCTTTCCGGCTCTGCTCTCGTTTGCTTTTCCAAGCTGGTGCGAAATCCAGTCTCCCACCTCAGACAGCTTCTGCATATTGACTCCGGTACTCAAACCCAGGCTGTGAAAGCAGTGTACCATGTCCTCAGTCGCAACATTTCCAGTTGCACCTGGGCTGAAGGGACACCCACCAAGTCCACCCACTGCGGAGTCGAAAGCGCGAATTCCATGCTCAAGAGATATCATTGTGTTGACAAGAGCTTGGCCATATGTGTCGTGGAAGTGCAAGGCAATGTCCTTCTTGTCGATTCCCGCAGCGTCCAGCGTCTTGAGCAGCTCCGCAGTTTTCAGTGGCGTACCCATACCCGTGGTGTCAGCTACCGATATCTCAGTAGCGCCCATCTCGAGCAAATTGACAGCCAATTCTGCCACCTTGTGCGGATCGACATTCGGGCCCTCGTACGGGCAGCCAAGCGCGACTGATATATATGCCCGTACGTTCAGACCATTCGCTCTCGACTCGGTCATGATAGGCTCGAAGCGCTTCAGTGACTCTGCTATCGAGCAATTTGTGTTCTTCTGCGTGAAAGATTCCGTCGCAGCGGTGAAGATGGATACTTCGTGCATCAGCGACCTCGCTCCATCAGCTCCGAGCCCTTCCTGGGCCATGGCATCGGCGCCAGATGCTGCTGACGGCATTGCATTGGGGTCTTGCGAGGACGTATTCGACGCGGGCAGTTCGCTCGGTTCGGGAGAGGGTGGAGGAGTTGGATATGAGGACTCGCTACCGCCATTCTTCTCCTGCAGCACACCAAGAAAGTGCTGGAAGCCTTTCACATTTGGCAATAGCCATTGGTATGTGAGTGGTCGATCAAGCTGCGGCTGATTTTGCAGCACATGTGCCAGCACTTCGGAAGAGTTTGCCATCTACAACACAGTTCAGTAGACCATCCCCGGCGCGAGCTCTCTCTTTCCTGACCTGAGGCACCCATTTTGGTGAAACGAAAGAGCCTGCCTCGATGGTGCTCAGTCCTGTCTTGACTAACCTCTCGACCAGCTCTATCTTGGTCGCTACAGGTATCGCTTGCTTCTCATTTTGCAGTCCATCGCGTGGGCCAACTTCTATGATACGAACATGTTCAGCGCGGCTAGAAGCGGTTGCTGCAAAACTCCTGCGCTGGCATGGATAGCGGGCAGCAAGACGCGCTGATCGAAGACGGGTCAACCGCGCTGACATTATACACGCTTCTTGAGATATTTTCGAAATGTTGTGTTGTTGGAGAAGCTGTCGATGTGGGGAAACGTTGAACGCCTGCGGGGACGACTGACGTTCACCGAGGGAGAAGCTTAAGCTTGGGCCACGTCTCAAGCTTCGCACAGCAGACTCCACCACCATCCCCACACTTGCGCACAGTACATCGACTGAAGCATCGAACACGTTGAATCACTTGCAGCAGCTTGTGGACACTGTACAATAGAGTCGATTCGGATCTCGGGCCCATGATGAACCGCCAAAGTCAGTAGCACTCCACCTAGACAAATGGTGGCCTTGAATATGAGCAGCTGAATGCATCTATTTCACTACAGTCTGGCACCAGTACTCCGAGGGGCATGCAGAGGTCAACCGTCTGTCCGCTAGCTCTGGTCACACGTCCCCTTTCCTTTCGTGCTCCGCGGAACAAAATGGCAGACCACAACAACTTCATGCAGCATAACATTTTGAGAGAGGCTCACTTGCGCTGTGTGCAGCTAGCTTGCAAGCGGCTAGTCGCCCGACATGACCACAGTGCAACGACTCGTGTCCAATGGAACACTCACGTGTCGGATTGTCAGAAAGTTTCCAGAATCCTGGACATTCAGCAGTTGGACCGCTGACCGCTCTTCCTGTATGAAGTCCGCCGGTTTTCCTCAAGTGCACTGCTCGCGTGTCCACCAGCCGGATATCTTCAGCCTTTGGCAGTGTCCAGCGCTAGAGAGTCATGGTGCACTTGCGAAGTTCTGGAGCTTGCACATCATCTGTGGGACGCAAAAATTCAGAGCCTCTCACACAAGATGTGAAAACCCACCGGGCTATATTCGACTGCTGCCGAAGATTCCGTCAACGTCTGCATGGCGAATCTGCGATATCCACATGCTACCGCGGAACAGCGTGCCTCGGTAGCCTTGCGGAATATTAGGCATTGTCCATAATGCATTCTCCCTGAACACAAAGCAAATGTCCAACGAAGCGAGATCAAGTGTTTCAATATCGCGGGCCGGGAGAATGCTTCGGCGGCACCTGCACACCTCGTACGGGGGTTTATGGCCCGCTCGCTACGAGACTCCTTTGTCCCTAGCGCAAGATCCGGCATATGATCTTTGTATTGTCTAGAATTGCGACATCTGATCTTCGAGCCTTATCAAACTTGGTGGAGATGGTGTGGAGAGATGTTTCGGCATCACGGACAACGTTGGAGATGCGAATAGCTCCCTATCAATCATGGCACCGAATCTGGGCAGCTTGCCGACATCCGCCTGCGGCTCTGATCGAGTCAAGCTCATCGACGTGCACAAGGTCCAGACTAGCAAAGCCACTGCCACGGTCCTCTTGCCGCAATGACGCGACACGACCACGCATTCGAGAAGACTGGCACGAGCATCGCGATTTTGCAACACCAACGGGGTGAAGTGGATGCGCTTCGTATCCCCAGAGTTTGCTGCTGTTTACCCCGCGTGCAAGAGTGCGCCGGCGCGTTCTCATGTGTTCCTACTCCAGGAACAGAAGGCTAGCATGGACACGGTGCATCTGCTGACGGGCGTCGAGACTTTGTTACTTGAGACAAACTGCTGAGTGGTTGACGAGCCACTCGATGCCGAAGCGGTACCTGGCTCGCCGATGCGTGTCAGGCTTGGCCCTCACGTGCCCTCCGCTGCGAACGGCTAGCACGACAGCAAAACGGTGAAGCGCGCGATTCGCCATCCATGAGCAAGTCTCACCGCGTATGGCACCCAGAACATCTAGCCGGCCGATGGTTTGAAAGAAGATGCGCCGTTCATGCCTAACTATCACGTTGCCCAACAGGAAATTGTGCTTTGGTCAGGTACCTGGCCAGCACATTGCAAGGACAATTGTCAATTGTGCCGTTACGGAGCGGCGTCCTCCATTGGCCACGCATTCCAGATCGGCGTCGTAGAGACACGCACCGTTTTTGTGGTCGCGCTTGGAGGTTCTGTGTTGTCCAGTATGGAGGACACCGGTGATGGCGAGACATTGTCGTTTGATGCGCAGGCGCTGGCTATGGCGACTGTGCTGCGCTCGCTGTTGTCCGTCTGATGGCACGCAGAGACGTGGGGGGCCACAGACAAAGGCAATGGTCATATCTCGCTCTCATCAGACCCGCAACTGTTATCAAGTCAGCAACCCGGCGGAGTGGTACTGCCAAGGCTTTGCGGAGCAGGCGACGAGCACACGCAGGACCGGGCAAGAGACGGCGCACTGCCAACAGTGACAGAGACACCCCAGGCCCTGGCTGCATATTTGCATCATTCACGCCTCTTCCCGTGCGGTCCTCGATGTCATCGCAATATCCTCACCTGGTCCCCCGTCAGACACCACTTGGAGCGTGTGCTGCTCGGTCGCGTGCATCTCAACGGAAATTGCATCACGAACCGCCATCGCACTGCGCATCGCGGCAGATCTAGTCTACGCGACGAGTGTAGTTTGCGGGGTCCTGCCTCCTGAGAGGCTGCTCTGCCATACTTACGTACTCTTGCGGGAACGCCTCTTGGCAGATGCTTCACCGCGGGCGGCTTTCGCTGTGTGCTCCAAATGGCGGGCCTTGAGCGCTTGCTATCTTCTACACAGCTTCCACACGTCTTCGCAACGGCACATTGATCTGCTCGGTCGGCTCCGCCATGGGCGTGCGTTACGGCCATTCGTCGGGCCTTGTATTGGACCTGACGCTATCAGCAGTCGCAGCAGTGGCTTCGCAGCAGCGGCCAGCCGAACATGCCCTTGAACGCTAAATATCCCCAGAAGTGTCAAGAGAAGCTCTCTCAATGGCTGGAGACGTTAGCAGCTCCGAGACTAGTGCCCGGTAGCAGATCGTGTGCATGAAGAGTACTGATTGGTGGATGTACAGTGGCGTCCAGCCTTCTCCGTCCTGCAGACGACCACCCTCGCCATCAATCGTCCAAGCTTCTGCCGGGGTGCGACCACCTTTCCACGATGTAACCCGACCATGACCCTCTCGGACGTTCAATACGCCGTCCGTGTGTGGGGTGCTGGCAGGGGTGGCCACAAACCATAGCCTCGCAGCCGCTACTCGAACATGCGGGCACAGGGCCTACTTGCTGCAGGCCACATCCTCCATGCACATCTCCAGAATGACCTCCTCTGCGCTGAACATCCTAGCGTCTAGTATGCCGCGGTATTTTGGATCCTGAAAATCTTGGCTTGGTCAAACCCTGTCTGCTAGGGCCCTGACCTTATCAGACCAGGACCAAGCTCCCTGACCCTTACCCGTCGACAAAATAATACTTACCCACCGTGACGCGCCTTCTATGCTCCATTGAGTATTGCCCCTCGTCGTTCTGTCTATTCTGTTTATACACATACTATACACGATCCACATCCTGCATATGTTACATCGTCACGTTCTGCAATAACCACCAACACTCTTCAACAACCATGGCCGTCTCTCCAACTACCACCCAAGTTGCCGAGCCTCAGAAGGTCGAGGCCGCCACCAACAATGCCGCCGCCGCCCCCAGGAAACGAAGAAGAAGAGCACCTGCGACTGGAGCCACT
Organism: Phaeosphaeriaceae sp. UM 1110; assembly: GCA_000263175.2. Classification (NCBI taxonomy): domain Eukaryota; kingdom Fungi; phylum Ascomycota; class Dothideomycetes; order Pleosporales; family Phaeosphaeriaceae; species Phaeosphaeriaceae sp. UM 1110. The sequence goes on from AJMS01010166.1 coordinate 6,189, forward strand.
GAGGACTGCTTTGCTTGCAAGAAGCGGCAAGTGAAGTGTGATCGTCGACGACCCTACTGCGGACAGTGCGTCGAAATCGGCAAAGAATGCACTGGTTACCGTACGACTTTGACCTGGGGAGTGGGAGTTGCAAGTCGTGGAAAGCTCCGCGGCATGTCTCTTCCTGTTGCAAAGTCTCCAACCCAGGCCACAACCCAAGAGACCAAGACTCAAACTCGCAACAATTCTGTGGCATCTGCCAGCACCTCTTCTAGCAGCACTGCGCAGCAACAGCAACATCAACATCAACATCAACAACGACCAGGCGCATACAGTGCTCGAGGTAGTATCGACTTCAATATTCATTCTCCAACAAGCCCAACAACGCCCATGTATTCTGCGCCACAAGAATATCAGTACTTCAGTGCCACCAGCCCAATAGCAATACCGTCTCCAACTACTTCGATGGGCTTCCCTATGCCACAACACGGAGAGCATTTCGACTTCCTTCGTCCACAGTCCAAGATGGGTCGACACCAAGCACACCGTGGACCACTCCATCGGCTACAGACTTCACTCCACGTGCCATTTGAGGAGAATGGCTTGTCTGCATCGTCAGCGTCGCTTGGCACATATAGTGACAGCGACTTCCCATCGCCTGGAGAATATCCACATACACCAATCGACGAGTTCCCGTTCGCTGACCCTTCAATACCACGGTATTCATCTGTCGGTTCCCATGATCATGGACCATTTGGGTCACTGGACGGCTTCTTTCTCAATGAGGCTCCTCGGACATTACCAGCAGCCGACGATATGAGCTCTAGTGTAAGCTCCGATCAAAGCATACAAGACTATGTGGAGGTCAGCTCCACTCAGCAACCGATGGGTCCCCCAGCATTTCCGGAGATTTTTGGTGAGGGAGAGATGTGCTCGAGTTTCAATGGATTCCAGCCAGGCTTCTCCTTTCTCCCCTCGGAGGGTACGTTTTCCTATGGCTCTGGCCCCCTGTCTCTAGACGTTCTCGCGCTCACCACTTCTATTCCTCAGAGTCTTGCACCCGCTTCACCCCTTTCCCCGCGGATGCTATACCTCCTGGACTACTACGACAAATTTATATGCCCGGTGCTGGTGGCTTTTGATAGCCCTTCGAACCCTTATCGGATGCACATAATACACTTGGCGATGAGGAACGAGGAGCTCCAGAACGCCATCGCCGCCTTGGCAACAAACAACATGCGCATGCGAGGCGGTATCGAGGGACGACGTCTCAGTCTTCCTCAAGACTATCGTCTGATCCCAGACCACGCCTACTCGCAGATGACAACTCGCGAGCTGCGTGAGATGCACGGACAAGCAACTGTGGAAGAGAAGCATTACAAGACGAACTCTATCGCATTGCTCAACAAGAAGCTGGTTGATTACAAAGGCTCGCAGGACGACTCTGTGCTTGCCACGCTTCTTATTTTATGTCTTTTCCACGTCTGCGATTCAGGCTTCACGAAGTTCAAGACACAGCTAGCGGGAGTCCAGAAGCTACTCAGCTTACGAGATAGACGCATTCAGTCTGATTTTGTTGGTTGGATTGAGACCTTCTTTACTTGGTTTGATGTAATGACTGCTGCGGTGAACGACCGAGAGATTGAGGTTCGCGGCGACTCGCTTGATATGATGAACCTTGGCTCCAATCTAGGTCAACTGGAGCATCACTCTGGTTGCGAAGGCCGGCTATTCAAGCTTATCGCCCGGCTTGGAAGGCTCAATCTCTTGAGCCAAAACCGACCAGTGCGAGATAGCGACGACACGCCCACGTCATCGCCACGACCGAAGAAACTTGACGACTTTTATTCATTTAATTTCGACAATCTCGATGGCAACGGCTGGGGCACACCAATCTACGAGCACGCCAACCCAATGTCGCCATCGGCGCGCGAAGATCCGCGCTCTACATTTTGGACTGAGTGGAATGACCTACGCATTCGACTGCAAGAGTGGGAGTTTGGCGACGCAGGCGAGATTCCTGCAGACTCATGCGAGGCCTCATCATCTGTGCTCGCCATGTCGCCTGCGCAAGCAGCCCTACTGCACATCAGCGAAAGCTTCCGCTACGCTGCGCTCCTCTATATTGAGCGATTAGCACACCCGACTCTTCCATCGAGCTCGCTCAACTTCCAGAACCTGGTCGCGCAGGGTTTGTATCACATCTCGCAGATTGGCATCACCAGCTGCGTTAACAAGTTTCTCATGTGGCCACTCTTCATTGTTGGCACGGAGTGTGCGGACCCTGAACACCGCGCCGTCGTGCGACAGCGGTGTGTGGAGATCCAACGTGAAAGTGGTTTCTTCAACAATCTCAGCGCTCTAGAAGTGCTGGAGCGGGTATGGAGCGAGGATGACGAGTGGGCTGGCAACGACAGCAGTGACGTTCACATGCAGGCACTTTCGCGACCAGGGCCGTTTGGTACCCTGCAGCAGGCGTTCCGGTGGAGAAAAGCAATGAATCGCGTTGACGGGGAGTACATTGTAATCTGAAAGCGATGCTGTGCATATACAAACTTTCGGATCCGGCATACAAGGGGGTTTCACGGTCATGGAATAATGATGATATACGATTGGACGGTTTGTCTAAGACCTGCAGGTTGCAGGTCAGGACTGCATGGGTTGGGAGGGGAACAGGAACCTGATGATATCCTGGAGGGTGGAGATCATCCTAATATCGAGGTGCTGATAAGATATGCAGCGAGCATCGATCGCGACAGCTGGGGAGGGATCACGAACAACATTCAGGTATTGGTTTATCCACGAAATCTACAGCAGGCAGCCCTGCAACATTTCTTCATCAAGCTCAACGCACATGTCCAATCCATGTGCATGTCTGTCATCTGCATGATCGTCGCGTGAAGCTGACGCCCAAGACATCTTGTCCACGTTCACGACATCACTCACGACATCATCGATTCAACACTCTCATCCGCTGCCCGCACTGCACGCGCATATACGAGCGCACGTACGGCACATGCCCTCTGTCTACCGGCAATGCGGTGTGGTCGTACAAGAGCGTCACCAGCTACGTCGCCAGCTCACCGGTAGCAAGGCCATCGTCGCCATGTGAGTTGCTTGTGTTCGTGGCCGCTCTCACACAATTACCGTTCCTTGGTGCAGCAGCTGGCTGTTTTCGCCCTGCGCATATTGAAGCCACATCCCAGCCCCACGTTCACATGTGCCACCCTCCACATCCTACCCATCTTACTGCCCCGAGCGGAGCGTGCGGAGCAATGCGACCGCAGCTGCAGCCACACACCGCTCTGGTATAACATCCGCGCAACGCACAACCAACACTTACCTGCACGCATGCGCAGCTCTCGCTCTGATCCAACGCAACGCTGTCCCCTTTTCCATAGCCAGCTGATCAAGCCTCTGTTGCTGATCTGATCTCAAAAGCGCAGCGAACTCTCAAGGCGCGCCATTGGAACCACACGTTCGCTGCACTGATTGGTGGCCCGGACATAAAGTGCTGACGCCGGATTATGGATTATCTTTCGGGGACGCCGTTTCGAGCAGTTTGTTTTTGAATTTCCAGTTTGCCTTGCTATTCCTCAGCATACCAACTCCCCACCCCGTTGCATCGGGACTGGGCATGTGCCTGCGCAGCATGCGCACGCGCGCGCACTCCCTCTGGTCTTCCTTGGCAAAGATGACGATCACTACTGTCGCCGCAAATGTTGTCGGACTGCGCGACGGTGGGATTAGGGGCCATGGGTGATTCTGATTCATGACCCACCGACGCCAGTAGCTCAAATGTCTCACTTGACGAGTTACACGGCGTATAACGGGTACAGTACACAATAACGGGCGCCCGCTTACGCCGCGAGCGCCGCCGAAGGACGAGAATGAACAGCGCTTGATGCGGTACCATCTCGGCGCTGCGAGAATCGCAAATCTGCGGTGATCAATGCCAGGTACTGCCGTGGTGCGGATCATTTGCCGTGCACAGTAAGTTATGGCCGTTGCTTTGTGAGACCAAGGACTTGTTTCGTGCTGGATTGCGTGCTTTGATCGCATTGAAACTGTTGTAGAGATTGCATCTATTTTTGCTTCATACACTGGACCGTTTGTACAGCAGCAAGGATGGGTAGTGGAAACATGCTCTCTGACTGTCTACCTATTGTGTTCGCAGTTGTGTAGATTGTAAATTGCAGGATATACACCAAATGCGCCTTACCTTCGGCTACTGAACGCTGATGTGTACATACTGTGCACGTACGGGGCAGGAGACGGAGCAGAAACCTTACACTTTACCCCACGCAAGACGCTTTGTCTCATCTTACGCTGCAGCTGTACCTTCTGCGTACATTCTCCTTAATCCACCCACACCAATACTTCCTACATACCACCCTCATGCCGAGTTATCTCCTAGCATTCACTCACGAACTCTCCCGCTCTATCCGTCGCATTGAATCCTCATCTCCGTGCGTGCAGTGTACATATTACAAACACATCGTGCTACAAAGCAAGACAGAAGAGGTACCCGGTACCGCAGGTACGAAGTCCCTAGCGAGTTTCATCAAGCGTCCCCTACAAACACAACACAACAACGCACTCCGCGGACCTCGCCGCGCAGCCAATAAGTGACACGAACGTGCGGACGGAGAAAGATCCGTTGTTAAAGTGAGCATTGCCAGTAGGGGAATTAGTCCGCTCGGTGTAATATAGGAACGCGACAAGGTACCTGGTTAATCGCGTAGGGTGAGGGAAAGTTCTCCGACCGTGTTGAGGGTCTTGCTCCGGCGACGTGGAGGAGTGTCCTCCGCTCGCGTCGCATGCGACATACTATCGGCGAGCAGGCGGTGCGAACGGCAATGTACATGCGCGCTGGAGCCGCGGTGACTTTGCGAGGGAAAAAGGGGCCGTGAGATTTGCATGTGATTGTGTGCGCAGTCTGTTCTGAGAGTACTCCATGCCCCGTGTTTTGGCGGTTCATGAAGTTTGACAATTCGTTTGTTTACCTATTCATGCGGTTTTCAGGGCTCATGATGGGATTGTAGACTTTTGCATCATGCAGGGTCAAGGTTCATCGATGGCTACTGCAGTCTACGGGTAGCTATGATGCGAGTCATATTCTCGACCGACGTTTGGGTTGAGCGATATCGATACCTAGACAGTCGACCTTTAGTTGCTTTTCCACGATCGCCAGAGTCTGCGATGAACTTGAACATCAAACAGCCTTCGAGAAATTCTTCAACAATGTTATTGAGCGTACTGGACGTGGAAATGTTGGTACAACAAGAGTCAAGAATGGTTGTGACTTATTGATGAGCGAATGTTCTAATGGAGCAAATTCCGAGGACGATGTTGTCGTGAGGACGCGCATCTGTCGTCATAAAAGCCACGCTGGCGCCGATGACGCTCGATAGGGGCCACGATCATCTTTTTCCATTCGACAAGACCCGCTTGAAGCCCACAAATGCGCCATGATGTTGCCCAATTCGATCCAAAGATTTCGAATCTTGATCGCATTAAGCTCAGCGATTCCACTTTAAGAAAGATCTGAGCCAGGATCGCTTCGGAGCCCCATTCATGATCGCCCAACCTGCGGGTAGATGCGCTATCGCTTGCGAATCAGACAATGTACATTGTATCGAGGTCGGTGTTGACTCTCATATAGTGACGTTGCGCGCCTGAGCTGCTGCAGTGGGGCGCTCAACGAAACAATAAGCATGGCGCCAGATGCGTCACCAGAGGTCGAATACAAGAGACGTACCGCCTCAGGCTTGATGAGGCTGCATTTGTCCTTTTCGATCGCAAGATACTATGGCCGACGATAACGCAGCACAGACAAATCGCTGGTCGGCAACCACGGCAACAGGCACTCGCCCATCGAGTCTTGCAAAATCAGATAAGTAGATGAATCATCCCATCGACTCTAACATTCAAGGGAATTCGAAGCAAGAGGGTACATCCGATGTTGAGAAAGGCACACCATCTCAACCACAGCAAGCCGCCAGTAACAATGCCTCGCAAGAACGTCCAAAGGCCCTCGACTGGGACGGTCCAGATGATCCGCTCAACCCTCACAACTGGTCGCCGGCGCGGAAATGGTTCGAAACGTACACGATCTCTGGAGTCGCCTTCGTGGGTACCTTCGCCTCGTCGGTAATCACGCCTGCCATTGAGCTCGCAGCCTCAGACTTGAGCTCCACGAGGCTCATCGCAACACTCGCTTACTCCATATACGCGCTTGGCCTTGCGTTCGGAGGGCCGTTCGCAGCGCCCTTGAGCGAGACGTTTGGACGACGGCCAGTTATCTTTATAAGCTTGCCAATTTTTGCGCTCTTTATTCTCGGTACCGGCTTCGCGCACAACATGGCCACCCTGGTCGTCTTGAGGTTCTTTGCAGGCTTCTTCGCAGCGCCAAGTCTGAGTATGGGTTCTGGCACCCTGAGTGACATCTGGCCGCCTGAGAAGCGCGCTGGACCAATGTCGCTTTACGTTATGACCCCATTTATGGGGCCAGCACTGGGTCCGTTGCTGGGAGCTGCTGTGTCCCGAGACCTTGGTTGGCGGTGGACATCGTGGTTGATCCTCTTCTTTACCATCGTGCTGGTCATTGCTCCTGCACCCTTCTATATTGAATCTTATAAGCCGATACTACTGCGACAACGGGCCAAGAAGCGTGGCCTCCCTGTACCACGTTCTCCAACTGAGGGTCTTTCGGTGCCGAAGATTCTGAGCACCTATGTGTCCAAGACACTTACCCGGCCGATGCATATGCTCCTGACTGAGCCAATCATCGCTGCGTTCAACACCTACAGTGCCTTCAACTTTGGTCTTCTCTATGCCTTCTTCGCCGCATTTCCATACGTCTTCGAGACAGAATATGGTTTCGATAGCCTCCAGACAGGCCTCACGTTCCTTGGTCTAGGAGTCGGTGTCCTGATCGCCGCCATTACCATCCTCTTCTTCAGCAAGAGATACTACAAGCCTCGCGTTCAAGAAGCCGTGGTCCACGAAGAACCCAAACCTTCGTTTGCAACATCTCGAATTCCACCTGAGAAGCGCCTACCCCTCGCAATGATCGGAGGCCCATCCAGTGTCATCGGGCTCTTCCTCTTCGGTTGGAGTACCGCATATCAGGTTCACTGGATTGTGCCGACGGTTGCCGAAGGGTTCTTCGGCTTTGGCAACATGCTCATCTTTATGTCTTGCATGATGTATATCACAGATACCTACGGACCACTGTATAGCGCTAGCGCAATGGCTTCTAACGCTATCTTGCGATACATACTAGGCGGCACATTTCCGCTGTTCGCAGTGCAAATGTTCCGTGGTTTAGGGCCACAATGGGCGTGTACATTGCTAGGTTGCTTGAGCATTCTTGGCGCGTGTATTCCATTTGCGCTGGTCAAATTCGGACCAAAGCTACGGCAGAATAGTGGATACAAGAGGGATGGATGAAAGTGTAATTCATTCTCCTGCTCGTGGCTGGAGGGCCCCATGTGATATTCTGGGGAAATTTTCATCTCCGCATTTTGACCGTGCCGCGGACGTAAGTGGCCGGCGGATGTGGCGGAGCCGTTGCGTGGAAAGAGACGCGAATCATCACTCCACTGTGGCTTGAATCTGAGATTTTGATGTCACATCGTGGCAGCGGCAAGAAGGACACCAGTAAAAGCATAAAAAGAGGCTCTTGTGGTGGTGTCGGCACAGGTTGCTGCTTTGGGTGTGGTGGATGCGGAGGGGCGCGAAATGCGATGATAGGCCAGATGTCGGGACCCGGGAGCAAGATGCCGTTCTTGTGGGGAAACGTGACAAGAGGACTCGGGTGTCACGTGCGTGTGACCTCAAGCAGGAACGGATTGTGATTGACCGCACAGTAGTGGTGATGAGACGTCCATCCTCATTTTCAGTTTCCCCGACCCTCTCAGCGTCTCGTTTGAGAGCACTTTTGCAGGATCTGTATCATCAAGTGATGCAGATGTTCCATGTTCCCATGAAGCATACGAAGTATTAACAACTCCAAAAACAAAGCAAAATATCATTTGCACAATAATTCATCGCCATGACAATACAGCCCATCAACACAATCTCAAGAAACATCCTTCTGAACACGTTCTGGTATTTACTCTCGCTTCCAGAGCTATTTCCGTCCGAAATATCATGGCAATCTATATCTAGGTTGTGTTCTCCATTGAAGCTCACTGTTCATTCCAAGATGGTTCGATTG
>AJMS01010165.1:0-14372 GCA_000263175.2 Phaeosphaeriaceae sp. UM 1110
AAGACAAGCACTTTCAAACACCATTGTCTCCAGATACCAATACGCCCTATCCACATACCATCACTCTCATCGCCATCAACTACAAATACACATGCACATAAACTAACACAAAACCCAAAGCTCAACTCTCGCAACAACCCTTCACATCCCTCTCCTCCCTCGACCCCCTCATTTCAATCCTCCAAACCTCCAATTATCCACGCGAATCCCAAACCCTCACCGACGTCGTCACACTATGCACACGCTCCCCCGACGACGGCGGCCTCGGTCTCTTCCAATCCTCCCCCCTCTCAGACACCCAAAAGCGCGAAGTCCACTTCCTCATCTCCGCATGGCTCGAGGCCCTCAACTCCGCCGACCGCTCCTCCGCCCCTCTCACTCCCCTCACCACGCGCCCCACGGGTCGTAGAGGCATGACCCTAACCGAAAAGATCTTCGCCCAACACGACGTGCAACGCCGGGGCTCCATTTCCCCCGGCATGACCATCTCCGTCAGCGTCGACTGGATCCTCGCCTCCGACGCATCCTGGGGCGGCATGTCGCGGACCTATCAATCGCTCAATTCCCCAGGTATATTCCGAAACGATAGGTTCTGGCTCGCGCTGGACCACGTCGTTGATCCGCGCATCAATCATAAGCCGGAGGTGGCCAAGTTGATTGAGCAGGGCGAGGAAGCGAGGGATATGTTCAAGATGACGGAGTTCCAGGGGCAGAATTATACGATTTTACATACGGAGTTTTATAGGCAGCGAGCGGAGCCGGGCATGATTGCTATTGGGTCGGACTCACATACCTGCTCGTCTGGCGCGTTGGGGCTGCTGAGTATAGGTCTTGGAGCAGCGGATGTTACTATGGCGCTGGTGACGGGCGAGATATGGTTCAAGGTTCCTGAGATTGTTCAGATTCGGTTTGTCGGAAAGCCAGGCGTGGGGATTGGCGGGAAAGATGTGATCTTGGGCGTGTTGGGAGAGTTGAAGAGGAACACGGTGGCTGCGGATCGCGTGGTGGAGTATACGGGGCCGGGGCTGAGGTGGTTGAGTTGTGATGCGAGGTTTGCTATTGCGAATATGACGACGGTGAGTACTGACGACGAAGTCGGATGTGACTTCATGTGAGGCGGTACTGATTGATCAAAACAGGAATTCGGCGGAATCACAGGAATATTCGTGCCAGATGAAGTTACGCGCGACTTTGTCGAGTCAAGGAAGAATCCGAGGAATAAGTCGAATTCGAACTATTTCCGTCCGGATGCGGATGCAGAGTATGTCGCGACGCATGAGATTGATCTCAGCACGGTCAAGCCCTTCATTGCGAAGTATCCAAATCCGGATGACGTCGTGCCTGTTACAGAATTTGCGGGCACGGAGCTCGATGGCTGCTTCATAGGCGCATGCACAACAGCTGAAGAAGATATAATCCTCGGCGCGCTCGTCCTGGAGCAGGGTCTCAAGATTGGCAAGAAGCCAGTCGCCAAGGGCAAACGTAAAGTGACCCCTGGCTCAAAGCCTATTGTCAAGAAACTCGAAGAAACTGGTCTCGCAGATGTGTACCGCAGCGCAGGATTCGAGATTGGTATCCCAGGCTGCTCGTACTGTGTCGGAATGTCTGCAGACAAAGCGGCTGAAGGTGAAGTCTGGCTGTCTTCGCAGAACAGGAACTTCGAGAACAGAATGGGTCGTGGATCTATTGGTAACCTCGCATCGGCTGCGACTGTTGCTGCATCTTCGTTCGATATGAAAGCCACCGATCCTACTGAGCTGATTGACGAGATTGACATCGAGCGCTGGACGAAGCTGAGGAATTACAAGTCGGTCGAGGAGAAGGCCTCGTCGATCACTTATGTGGAGCCAGCTGGACAGGCTGAGGAATCGGATGAAACGCAGGAGTCGGTGGAAGCTGAAGGTGTAGGGGATGCCGATGCTAAAGCGCCAGAAAAGTCCAGTGGGGCAGATATCGTGGGCAAAGTCTACAGGCTCGGAGATATGGTTGACACTGATGCAGTAAGTAGACTTTGTATTTATCCTCTGCTTACACTGACATCGTCCAGCTCGCCCCAGCAGAATGGATCATCCACGCCCACTCCAACGAAGCAATAGGTCAACACTGTCTCGAACACACCGACCCCGAGTTCCGCGAGGAAGTGAAGAAAGGCTTCAACATCGTCGTCGCTGGCAAAGGTTTCGGCTGCGGCTCTTCACGAATGGAGGCAGTGATGGCTCTGCTTGGTAAGATTCAATTGCATTCTCTCAAAGTGCATCTACTGAACCTGATCCTAGGCTGTGGCGTGCGATGCGTAATCGCAGAATCCTTTGCGTTCATTTTCAGCCGTAATTCGCCCTCATTGGGTCTCGTGACCATTGCCATTACCGATCCGGCATTCTATAAGCTCGCTTCCCACGGCGCAGAAATCTCCATCGATCTAGAAGCTAATCGTCTCCAAGTTGGTAGAGAGACCTTCGAATTCGCGTTCAGTGCCATGGAGCGACAGCTGATGGAGCTTGGAGGCATTACGCAAGCTTTCCACAAGCATGGAAAGACTTTGTTTCAGACCATGGTCAAGCCCTCCGGCGCGAGGGTGTTCAACAAGTCGAACGAGAAGACGGCACTCCTTGGCGATAACAGACGGTCCCAATTGGCCTGGTGAGCGCCTTGCGCCAAGAACTCCTCGCCCACGCTGGATGTAAACATTATGTTGTCATTATGGTATGATAATTCAGAGTTTCGAATCGAAAGAATGGCTTTGCAGCAACGATGTCTGGTCGTCGAGGTCAACTCGCTCAGCCGAAGGTAAAGCCCATGTTGCCCATATTACTGGGTACCATTGGTGCTCCAACTCCTATCGGACCTGCAGGCATGGCCGGAAATTCGGTATTAGAGAAGTCGAAGCCTGCAGCCCAGTCATAGTCGGGGAACTGGTCCATCATTGGCGGCCCGTTGTAGTCCGACCCGTCCCAGTTCTCGAAGCCCATGACGGTAGGGTCCGCGGACATTTGTACAAGACTGGGATCGAATTTGTTAAGCGGGATCTGCGTATTCATGGGCATAGTTGGTAACTGGTGTTGTGGCAATTGTGTGTGCGCTGACGGAGTCAGCAAAGGAGCGTCCAGGAGGAAGCTGTTGTTGGATGGAGGCGGCGTACTAGGTCGTGACGGGTTCTGAGATGGATGGCTCGTCTCGTCGCCATTATTGTACGGATTCTGCATGTTACCGAATTCCTCTCTCCAGTACCAGAACATATCGTAGCTAACACTCATACCCAATCGTGTTCGGATCTTCAGTCCAAGCGACTCGATCTGACCATTCTTCTTACGGAAGACCTTGTTGCTTCCCCAGAGATCCTTCATGATAAGGGCAGTTCGGACGAAGATATCGCCTTGCTGTAGTGACACACTTTTAAGGAAGTCAATCGCGTGGAAATATGCCTTCTCTCCAGCAGCTAGATCAAGATTTGGCGCGATTGGACTTCGGACAAGTTTGAGGATGACGAAGCCTGCAAGAGTCACGGATCGGTCCATCGCGAACGAAAAATAGCTTTGCTGCACCAACGACCATGCTGCCTCGATAACGTTGATACACAGTGAGTAGAAACGAGAAAGGCTTTCAGTGTCGGGCCCGGGATTTGTTGGGTGAGCGAAGAAGTGGAACGCCAAGATGTGCACGCGTGCGCAATTGAGTTGTAAGTTGTCTGATGAATCAGCTTGGACCCTTTGAGCAAGTGTGTTGCACTCACCTATTTCGCTTGGCGCAGACTGGGACAAGCTGAGCATCTGTTGATCGAATATACCAATCAGCGAACGGAGGACGCGCACGTCACAATGAATGGACTGGACGTTGAGCTTTGTAAGGGCTATTATGGCTCTCAGAGTGATGATGTAGGTCTTGTGCAGGAACTGCAAGTCAGCTGGCAGAAACGGAACCATGTTGTCGCGGTCCCGTTCATCACAGTCGAGCAGCGACTCCGCAGTTGGTGGTAGACCATCGGCGATGTTTGTTCTGAGAAGATTAGTTACTTTGGTTCTCGAATCAAGGAAATGCTGCTCCTAACCTGATGGACTGAATGACACAGCAAAGCCAAAGCCTAGCGCGGATGACTTCCTGATCCTGATCCTTCTTCAGTGGCATGCGCACGAAGTCCTGGCCAACGCCGGAAATGTGCAGTCCAATTTGGGTAGAAAGATGGACAGCTGCTCCACACATGAGATGGGCCATATCCTTGTACATGGAGTTCGTTGGGATTCGCCATATACAGAGGATCAGTAGGCCTTCAATGATGGGCATTTGAGACGTGCGCCGAGCCATGGTGCTAAAGGCCAGCGGAATGATGTGCTGGCTGACCTTCTCAACGATGCTTCGATCGTCAGGATACCTTCTGGAGCCGGTCACGACGATTGCCCAAAAGAGGAATGGGCAGAGATCAAAGTAGTCATTTGGGCCTAAGGAAGTGTCCAGGACTGGAAACAGTGGATGATACTGTGTGAAGAATCTGATCATGTTAGAAATGCAGGGTTCTACGTACTTGGGATTACTCACAGCCTGAAGCAGTCGTCGATTTTGGATGCTTCGAGGAAGTAGCCGTCAATAGCACGTGGCAGCGTCGCGCGATTGTCGGATCCCTTCCTCGTAGGCGGTCGTGATTCATAAGCTGGGGAGACTGATCCATCCGTCCTCACAGAGTCGTTGGAATAGGGTGCAGAGCCATGGTCATGAGGGCTGTAGCTCTGCATGTCGACGTTTGGTGAAGCTGTTGATCCGGGATAATTAGGGTCGCTGCCAGGCGGTTGACCCGATCTCATATTCCAGCGCAGCTCCTCGAGCTCTCGGCGCATCTCAGCTTTGGTTTGCCGCAGATTCCTGGTGCTGGTGGGCAAGATTCTGCACTCCAGTCCCATCTTCTTGCAGCGGCCGCAGGGGTCGGGCGGGACCTTGTGCTGCTCCACATCGCATCGAATCTACACGATCAGCATCAAGATGCATCAAAGGAAACGCGCCATGAAGGGTTGGGAAGGAGGAATATACCTTTTGCTGACGGCATTCGACGCAGGCTTTCCTACGGGGTGTTGTCATGGTGTATAGTCGGGTCTGGGTAGGGAAGGATCCACAATCGGTCGCTTATGTCGTCGCGCTACAGGTGTCCCTCTGGTCAATCGGCGAAAACAGGCATGCGTGAGGTATAAGAAAGACAGAGGCAGCACGACGCTCGCCGTCAGAGGTAGCGGTGTTGAAATTAGGTTTTTACGTCGTCATCAAGATCAGTGGTGCTGGGTCTAATCGGAAGGCGGGGAATCAGACCGCGAAAAGGCCGACAGGAGATGGCTTTGTTGTCGCGAGCTCAAATGGCAGGAATTGGTCAGTCGCTGGGGCCTTTCTCGTAGCCGTACGCCGTACGCATAAGTTTCTGTTATAAATCTGCAGGACCCAGTTGAGGAGGCTAATGAGGCGTCTGCGAGAAGCTGGGACGCGTGCTGATGGCTTTGAATCATGGAATTGGTTGAGCATGGTTGCGCAAGCTCCACCGCACCAGTCCGCTTTCGTCTCGCGTGCGTTGCGCGATGCACTTTGATCGAGCCTGAACGCGTCCAGGGAGCATCGCATTACCAAAGAATGTGCTGGGCCATGACAATTGCATCATGACGTCGACGCCACCACCCTCTACTCTATCAAACAAAGTGCCGTGCTCGCATCCTTCAGCTTTGGCAGAGTCATTCTCAGCCAACATGAAACCTGCTCACCACCTCTCCAGACGTCAGACAGTCTTTGTGGATCTCTCTGCTTTGAGGACGTGCCTGATCGCCTTTTAATTCCTCATCCCTAAGCCTCGCCAGGCCTAGCGACCGGATAGTGTCACGGCAGTGGTGGCTTCACTTCTCTTAGGTCCGGTGTAGCCACGAGGTGAACATGGTTATGCCTCCACCGAGATATTTTCAGCTCGTGCGAACCTCGACGCCAAGCACCGATCATTGCAAATGTTTGACGCTGGACGGAGTCTGCCTCCGACCGCCTGCTTGGCGAAGAAAACAATGTGGCACGAGTCTGCGCGAGTTTGTAAGTAAGAGCGGTGTTGTGTTGGTTCCATCGCGAAGACGAAGGTCGAATTCAGCTTGACTCGCTGTTGCCTCCACAGATCAAAAGCAACGTTGTAAGTTGCGCGACTTCCCCTTTTCATCAATGATACCATATCAGCACGAAAACACCCACACGATAGTAATCGATTCGACAACGAGCCGTCAAAGGTCACAGTCGGCTCATTCTCCACGCTCGCCCTTCACCTCCAGACTCCCTCAATCTCATACATCGCACCATCGTCTTAGCTCAGGGTCCCTCCGCACGCCGAAGGCAAGTTAGCCGCTGCTCCTCATAAAGATAGACTCCGCTGGCCCGTAGATAGAGTTCCGCGGACCAGCTTCACAGTCTGTGCTGTGCATAGCCACGTAGTGTTAGCTTACATTGGGTGAAGGGGGCAGGTCACGAGGCTGTAGATCACCAATGTCGCAACATGCAGGTCCGAGGTCGGTGCGGGAGAGGCGCATGTGATGGAGGTTCACATAGCACTAGGTCCATAATGCTGACTTCTAGACTTGAGCTGGACGTCTCTGGACTGAAGTCTACAACGACACCATCGATATCAAGAGGTAGAAATGTACTCGCGCCATCTTGGACCCAGCACTTGCTGGCCCGACTCTTCATTCCCAACTATCAAAAGGGTTTTCTACATGCGTTCTAGGATATCATAAACGAGCGCGCTTTGTCATATGAACAACGCTTATTCAAGCACGACACAAAAAAGAAAAGAGCCTTGTCAGGCTGGGATATGTAACAATAAGGGAAAGAATATGTAAAGACCACCGGGAGCCTGCCCAAGCAGTAGTGGCGTGGGAAAGGTAACCCAATGGCAAAGAAGAGCCAACGCCTCAAATCTTTCGATTTGATCCCCGGTGTTACAAGAAAGGCAGCACAACACCCTTGCGCTGTGGACTCCCACGGCCATCGACCGTCGAGCCTTCAGCACTGTATCCCGAGTCGCGATCGACATCGTCGTTATCGAAGTCAATATCGAAACTCGCCTCCTCCTCGTTCTCCTCTTCGCCCTCATCACCATCCCACGCCTTCTGCGTCGCACCGCGCGAGTTCCATCGCAGCGTGCGACTTATGCTGTCGAACCATTCATTTGGCTGCGACAGGACCGTTGGGAAAGGGTACTGCGAAGCAGCGATGGTGACATGATCACCCTGGCGGAGCTCAACGCGGCCCTTGCCGTCAAAGGCACAGTAAGCGGTGGCTCGAGAGCGGATAGGCACGGCGACGCGGAGCGCCATGCTGTCACTCAGCAACATGGGACGGAACGATAGTGTGTGAGGACAGATGGGCGTAAGAGAGATGGCGGGGATGTCGGGGTGTACAAGGGAGCCACCGGCGGAAAGCGAGTAGGCTGTGGAGCCAGTCGGCGTAGAGAAGATGCAGCCATCAGCTTGCACAACCGTCAAAAGGTTGTTGTCGCCATAAAGCTCAAGGTTGGAGACGTAAGGAGATGGGCCGCGGTCAATGACGAGCTCGTTGAGTACCTCGAACTGCTCGGCCTCGATGTGCTGGGGCGAGCCTGGAGCGGCGTTCTTCTGGTAGCGATATACGGTGCAGGTGAAGCGCATACGCAGATTGACACGCATGCCCACATCAGTCATGATCTTGTTGAGGGCTTCCTTGTACTGTGCGAACTCAAAGTTGGTGAGGAACCCTAGACTGCCGAGCGAGAAGGACAGAATTGGTGGGACAATGCGCTGGAAGAGCCATGAGGTGAACAGTACTGTGCCATCTCCGCCCAGTGTGAGAACGAGGTCGAAGATCTCAGGAGTTTCCCAACAAAGATCGGGGGTCCAGTAGCGGAGCATGCCTTCGAATCGCTTGTCCTTGGCGACCAGGGACTCGGCATTGAAGCGCTTCGACTTGCGCAGCTTGTGGTCAACGTAGACGTTGACGCCCACATCTGAACCATAGCGGGAGGTGGTAAGCAACCACTCTGCGAGCTCGCGCGTAAGATGTACCAGAGCGTTGTCGCGGGCTTTGGTGACAATCATGACATTGCGTACGGTCATCTTGATAGGTCGTCGTTGCAGTTGCTTAGAAACCTCGCGCACGCTGAAAGCCGTCTGCATAAGGCGTGAATGAGATATGGTGTCATCATCTGCCATCTCTTCAAGGACCTTATCCAGATTCACAGCCTTGTCAAACTTCTTGTGGAAGAAGCACGGTGACGCTAGTGCAGCCATTTTGTTCATGGCCGTATCGTCGGAGTGTAACTGCAGCTGGGAGAGCGCCTCAGCGAGACGCTGCTGGCTGATGCTCTTGGAACGCTGCGTCTTGTTCTCGTCCATCATGACTTCATTCATCGACTGCGACATAGGTGGTGGCCGGGACTGGAGGGCTTTGAGGATGGTCTGTCGCGGGACAGCAGAGTCGATAGAGCATGCGTTCTTGCGATGCTTTCTGATTGTACGGTTTTCTCCGAAGGAAGGCACGCGAGGCAGAGTGCTCAGATTCTCGATCGACGACGAAGTGCTTATGGCAGCGGTGGGGTTCCGAGACAAATCGTCCGAGGCGATGGCTGGGTTGACGGTCGTTTGTTGTGATGCTGCGGGCGCACCGCTTATGTTTGTCGTTGCTAAAGATGAGGCATTGTATGGGGCGTCCTTGGGACAGTGGACGCTGGTCTGTGGAGGTGAAGAGTAGTGATCAGGGTCAGCGAGCCGTGACGCCGCGTCAACCGACGATTCAACAACAGGTTGTGGGGACGCCGGTAGCATTATTCCAGCTGGGGACATTAGCCCCGCATCCAAAAAATCCATTGCTGATGGCATAATTCGGCTCTACTCCGAATATGTATGCACGCCAATACAAAAGCGTACAATGGCTATGAATTCTGCGGGTTCGGCTTTCGGACCTCGGAGGTTGCGGTATTAAGGTGGCTGGTGTGGTTCGGTGCGAATATGTACAGCGTGAAAAATAGCGCAACCTGACGTGTGATCGAATATTAATGCTCCAGGCAATTAAACAAAGATGAAAAGAGGCGATGGCTCGTGGCTACTGCATGAGTAGAAGTCGAAAGAACTTTGTGGTGTGAAAGCTGCCGGTGACGGTAAGGCTGCTGGATAGCTATGTGGGACTGTTGTGTAACCACAAAAAAAGAGCGAGATTGACGTTGCTTCAAACAAAGAGCACAGCTCGGATAATTACAACGATTGAAAAACACACAAGGAAATGTAATGATCGGTCGCGACCCCAGGCCGTCGTACCGTAAAGACTGGAAGGAGGTGGGAAGTGGTGAAGCTTGAAGCTAGCACCAGAAACCACGATGCCGCGAGCCTATATTCACTTTTTGACATCTGCGCGACATTGATGCTCCTGTCTTTGCTCAGACCCACGAGCCACACAGTTATCGCGATCCTACGCGCCAGCCTCAAACAAAGGCACCGCCAGTACCTCACGGCTAAACCCTCCAAGGGTATATGACACCTGAAGCGTCACAAGCTCGTGGGCCTTGATCGGAGCTTCACCCAAACATAGCACGAACTGGCCCGCGGACTGGGGATTCGGGGTAGCAGTGCTCGCCGTTGGCCTGGATTTTGCACCTGTCAACCTGTCTTTGAGGTTGGCACCTACCGATGCTGCGAGCTGGCTTGTTGGTCGAGCGTACCCGGGCGTCAGCAGCGAGCGCGTGCTGATTCACAAAGTCTCACGTCTCTAACATCGCAGATACGCTCATATGGTCTTCCCTATCAACATGATACCACAACGGGTCGTGATTGCAACGGCAATGCAATCATTGAGCCTCAGTTTACATCAATCCCTCATGCACGATTGCCGCATAACCGGTGATCAGCCAGAGCGAATAGGAGATGCGAATGAGACGAAACGAGCCGAGAGGGACCGTCGGTCTAGCTTGTAGCGAACATTCTTTCGAATCGTATTCTGGTACAGGTAAGCGGAGGCGAGACCATGTTCGAAGCTTGATTCTGCAGTAAAGCCGTTACCCGAGCGTGCGCTGGGATGAATGTTAGAGTTGGAACAGGCCC
Organism: Phaeosphaeriaceae sp. UM 1110; assembly: GCA_000263175.2. Taxonomy (NCBI): domain Eukaryota; kingdom Fungi; phylum Ascomycota; class Dothideomycetes; order Pleosporales; family Phaeosphaeriaceae; species Phaeosphaeriaceae sp. UM 1110. Next base: position 10,065 of record AJMS01010165.1, read on the forward strand.
CACAGAACTCATACACCACTCGATGACACGCAACGCGAGGCTGGAAAGGGACGCGGGAGGGACGGCACGAGCGACTGTTTGGAAGTGGGCTCATTTTTCTCGTTTGCAGTGTTGATGTGCTGGCAAATGTATGAAAAGTCCTCCACTTTCTCCATGCTGCCTGGGGCGGTGTGCTGAAACTCGCGCAGGCTTTCCCGCGGACGTTTTTCGACAGGAATATTCGCGCTCTGATCTCAAAAAATCAACTGTCGAAATGAACTGCCGGTCTTGATTCCTCGTAACGCCAAGTTGTGTATGCTCGAGCTGTTGTTGATTGGTGGAGGCATCGATCTCGACCTCGCTGGATCTCTAAAATCATGTGATTCTGTCAAATCATGCTGTTATTGCGCTGTAATTCACCATCGACCATACAATCAAAATAGAGCACCAGGCATAGTGAAGGCAGAATGGTCCCGTGTTGCAAAAGCCGCGCTGTTCTGGCAGCGTTGTATTCCGATCTATGCTACAGAGAGCCTTGAAGTATGTGCTGCTCTAACTTTTGGTCGACCGTTCGTAAATCGTGGTATCAAATATGACGTGAAGAGAAGTCGCGTTTGAAGCGTGCTCAAGCTGCAGAGCTTATCGGAGAGCCTTGCGCGCAAAAGTGGGCAGGACGAAAGCAGCCTCGTGGATCTCCTTGCTGTAGTACCTGCACAACTGCTCCTCCTCTTCAGGAGACCAGCTGCGGAGGGGCTTCTTGAGATCACGGTTGGCATCCTTGCTGCAGACCATGAAGCCGATCTGTCCAGATGGGTAGGTGGGGATAGTGGTGTAGCCGTACTCGACGTTGGGGAAGACCTCCTTGCAAGACTTCTTCAAGTTGGCAATAAGAGGCATGTGGAGCCATTGGTTCTCAGCTATACAAGAGATAAATTAGTAAAAATTCCACGAGGTACCATGAGCGGTACATGAGTGTCTTTGAAAAGCATATACAGTAATATGGGGATAAGGAGAGGGCTTACAACCTTGTGTGGTAATGACACCACCTTCGCGAAGAGCACCATTGAGAAGCTCAAAGTACGCCTTCTGGAAGAGGGCCTCAGCGGGACCCTCTGGGTCGCTGGAGTCGGTGATGATGACGTCGAATTGACCCTTCTTGTCCTCGAGGAACTTGAAGCCATCGCCGACGATGGTCTGGGTCTTGGGGTGCTCGAACCCAACAGACATGCCAGGCAGGTACTGCTTGGAGAGACGGATCACAGCCTCGTCGATGTCGCAGAGGACCGCCTCCTTAACGCAGTCGTGCTTGACGACCTCGCGAAGCACACCGCCGTCACCGCCACCGATGACGAGGACCTTCTCGGGGTTGGGGTGGGCGTTCATGGCAAGGTGGGTGATCATCTCCTGGTAGCTAATTATGCGTCAGCTACCATCATCTCACAATCGTGTGGGTTTACATACGAGAACTCGTCGCGCTCGGTGCATTGGATGACGTTGTCGAGGACGAGGACCATGCCGTAGTCGGTGGATTCGAAGATCAGGACATCCTGGTACTTGCTCTTCTCGTGGTGAATGACCTCCTTGACCTTGAGGGTCATGGCCTGGCCAGGCCACATGTTGGAGATCTCGCGGAACCAGCCATCTAAACATGGTACTGTTAGCAAGCTATCTCACATGTTTCGAAGCAGGAGTCTTTACCCTTGATGGTGGGGTGCTCAATGTTAGGCATTTTGCGTGTGTGATGGAATCGGGAGATACGGTGTAGAGGTTTGGTTCGAGCTTGAGAGTAGCGTGTGAAGAAAGATGGATTGAAGCGTCTCCGTGGGGATCTAAGTAGCAGCTCCAGGTTTGCGTGGTCAACTGTTCAGCGTAGTTTTTTTACTTGGGCCGCAAACACGCCTGCGTCATTGGTGCCAGACGTGCCTGCCCCACTTGCGCCTGAAAACACAGCCAGATCCAAGTCCGCACTCCGGAAAGTCTCCGCGTCTACACCTTCAGCCATTTCAGCCTTTACCAAATGGTAGACCGTGCCATCTCACCTGAGTTGTCACAAATGGCGATTCGTGAGGCTGAAGACACTGGCATGCCTGCTAAGAAGTACTTTACATCCTCAAGATCCCAAAGTATTCCCCCTTTCAGTACCAACATGGGACATTGTATTTGCTCGCTGCGATGAAAGAGCATAGACTCTCTTACCTGTTTTCGCGACAATGCACATCGCTTGATCCATCCACCATTTGAAAACGTCCTGCTGGACAAGAGAAATCTACTCCTGCATGCGTCTGTCCGCGTAGGTTCGCGGGTACAGCTTTCCAGCTTGTTATATCGGGGTGACTAGCGACAAGGGCTTTCGCTTTTTTGGTGGTGATGATCTGCTATACACAGCAACCTTGGAAGTTGGGAACATCATGCTGACTTAAGTCATCGCATGCCTCACCTTGAACGTCTCGAATTGGTCCCTATTATGGCAGCTTCTTGAGCATCTCTGATTGGCGCACGCATCTGCGATTTGAATGCCTGCATGTCCAGGCATTCTTAACGCCCGTACTCCGACGGCGTTAGGGTTTTGAGAGAGCGAAGCGGGTCTCGGGCTTACATCTTTAATGACACAGGCTCGTATCACGCACAGCAGGACTGGTCGCAGCTTACCACCCTGCGAATCCCATCAATGGGCGCGTCCTCTGATCAGACGAACCCTGCCATTTCACGGCAAGGCTCATGCAAGTTTGCTGTGAGGCAGTCCTATGAGGTTAATTAGTTGCTATTCTTTGACAGCTGCCTAATGCCTCGTTGCCATTGATAGGCCAAGACCTGGAGCACACATCTGGCTTGATACGACGCAATGCGACGGGACGCATATTAAAATCATCACAGGACCTGGTCATCTGATGCCACAGCACAAGTTCACTGATCTCAAAAAACATGGCTCAAACCCCTCCTGCAGAAGAGTCCTTCGACGACGTCCACAAGAAGCTCGCGCATGCCGTTGAGACCAAGGCCTATGTAGACAACCCTGAGATTCTTCCCTGGTACAAGAAGGATCTTGGTGAGATCAAATCTCATACGAGGAACTTGTTCGAGAATTACAGTCACATCGCACCGGACGAGGTTGAGACCCATATTCGGAAGATTGTGAGGTCATAACGAATGCTTGTATGCTTAACAAACTAATGTGACGTAGCGAGACGAAGCATTCAAGGTGTTTCCTTACCCTTGCGTGGGCAATTGGGGATTCCTCAATTTGAGCATCGTCGAGTCGCCTGTCTACAAAGAGGTGCTGGAGCGCATCAACAATGGTGAACAGTACCTCGACATCGGTTGTTGCATGGGTCAAGATATCCGCAAGCTTGCCCATGATGGAGCGCCTCAAGAGAACATGTATGGATCCGATCTCAAGAAGGACTTCTGGGACATTGGCTACGACCTGTTCCTTGACAAATCCATTTTGAAGAGCAAATTTATCGATGCCGATGTCTTCGACACCGACTCTGGACTGAAGGAGCTCGACGGCAAGCTTGACATTGTACATACGGCATCGTTCTTCCACCTCTGGGACTGGGATGAGCAAGTCAAAGCGGTGAAGAGAGTCATTGCGCTAACGAAGCCGAAGCCTGGCGTCTTGATCTTTGGAAGACAAGGTGGTATGCCCAAGGCTGGCAAGCTTTCAGAGACGAAGAAAGAGCTCAACTCGTACTGGCACAATCCCGAGTCATGGGAAAAGTTGTGGCAGCAAGTTAGCGAGGAGACAGGTACGAAATGGGAGGTACAATCGGTACTTGGCGACGAAGATCTCACCAAGAGAATGAACTCGAAGATTGTGCCTGCAGGCACGAGGTTCATGACTTTCACTATTCGTAGATTGTAGGTGTCAACAGTCTTTGCTATGGGTGAGGCCGATATGACACCATCCTGGGTACATTCAACAAAAGTGACGAGATGAGGTGATTATTCAACATCACTCAAAGTCTCCAGGCACTTCTTTTTGGACAGATTGGTGGCGGCCTTTGTAGTATCTTGGGATTTCTTGTGCAAGGTCTAATGCTCCATACAAAATGTGCCGTCATTTGAGACCAGAGCGCCAGGCTGTGATGTTTGGAAGCTTTCTAGATTTTCCAGCAGAAGCAGAATACCGCTTGGGACGTATTCAAATTTTATTTCAAATATGAGCAGATGTCATTTGAAGCATCTTGACATCTTGCTGTAGTGCAGCTTCCAATATTCCATGAGCTGCAGCCAATCACACGCAGTACACGCAAGACCGTCCAGGGTCCAAGCATCGCGACTGCCAACTGTGGCTTTCCAACTCACCACAGTCGCAAATCACGAACA